>BPLR01015557.1:0-113310 GCA_021605095.1 Caerostris extrusa
TCCTGTTACTTGTGTTCTCACATCAAATTATCCGGTAAAGAGATTGTAAAAACTATTGCTACTAGTCGAGAAAAAAGCTAAATCTTCATCAATTTATGATTCTTTCTTTGCCAGAAGGAAGCGAAAATCTTTTATTAAATGTTTAGCTGTTTCGTGTGTTTATCTCTAACTTGAAAAATCGAGCTTTCACAAGCAAGAATTTGATAAAGAAAAGGAAATCAATTTTTCTAGTCATCACTTCGGGACTTTAATATTGGATTTCGGGACTTCTATTTATAAAACATTTGAGTACAAAAATTATTGATTTATTTTATAACTTGTCTTCTTTTTTACCTATCACAGTTCTCAATATTTTACTGAATAACTTTTTAATCTGTAAGCTGAAGCTGGTTTATTTATAATTCATAATAATAAAATTTTTCTAATTTTTAATTAACACTCAAAAGAGTGTATATTTTCATGAAAGTTATAATTATAGAAAATATCACTTGGAAATTGTTAAGATCAAAATTTCCCAAAAAATTGTAGGAAGAAAGAAGAAGAAGGAGAGGGGTTAAGTTAAAAATATTTATTTTAATCCCACATAATTTTTTTCAGGGCTGCTTTGTATAGAACTTAGTTATCGTTTGCATACTAGAACCTTCTTTTTATCAAATAGAGTGCTTTTTGATTTTAATGGTAATTTGTAGCAGATAAAGCGTTAATCAGATAGTACCATGAGAACCTGCTATATCACACCGGTGGACAACTCTACAGGAAAGCTGACAGCTACATATGTGTTGTATGTGATGGGAGGGGGAAACAGAAGTGCAACTAACTCGACAACAATAAAGTAAATTGTTGAACTAAAATCTTTTCTACCATTTTAAGCGTCACTGATATAAATGTCAGTATATGCTGCAATTTTACACAAAATAGTGTATAGTAAATTCAAAATAATTTTGAACATTATTTTTATATGAATTATTTAGCTAAAAACTTAAAACAATTTAAATATTAAAATTAAAAATGATGTTACCACAAAACATATAATTCCTTAAATACATTTCATCTTTCACTTACAAATTTTTAATGAGAAACAATATGTTTAACACTTTTTATTATTTTCTGTAACTTTTATTTTCTGTAATTTTTTTATTTTTGTCTTTTGAAAATATTTTTGCAATAATGATAACATTTTAGGAAAAATAAAAATTCCTGTAAGTATCTTTGGTTATTTATTAGAAGTCCTTATGTTCCACTTTTTATATAAGAACAGTCCATCTACGGACGATCAAAGCGAAAGACATTTCTTCACGAAGGACTTTTAGGGTAACTACCGCTGCAATTTCGTGTCATATGTAGGAAAATCGGAAAAGTCCCTCAAGCAGACAGCTATTCTAGAGTCTTAAAAGCATTTTCATGATGACACGTATAATTATGTTAAGTGCACAATCGCCATCGAGTTTCATTGTTTCTGAAAGCAGGTGTATACACACGCCACCAGCAGATTCGAAAAAGAGTCCTCCTACAATTTATTTTCTCCATGGGATATACTTAACAAGATTTTAAACACGTAGTTTTCATTAGGCGCTCGGTGCCACAGGTTTCGGGTTCGAGACCCGGCGGTGCCATAGATGTTTGAGTGGTTCGGAATACACTTTAAACCGTAGGTTCAGTTCTAGTATGGCTGTAGCGTTGGGCGTAGGGCTGAAAACTCTACCCCAAAAGAAAAACATCTCCTGTCTCCGAAATCTACCAGTAGGCAGACGGAATTGGCCCACCATCGGGCTGTTGCGCCACTGATAATGATGAAGAGTTTTTCATTGAATTATTAAGAATTTTGACGCTAATTTGATTTCTTTTCTTTTCATCTTAATTTTTGATATTTGGTTTTTTATCTTTTTCACTTTCTAATTTGTGAATACCTGACAAAAAATTAATATATAATGCCAAAAAAAAAAAATAAAAAAAATAAATAAATAAATAAATAATAAAAAATAAAAAAATAAAAATAAACAAATAAAATGTTTTAATAAACAATGCAATTTTTTTTAATGTTTCTTAAAAAAAAAAACTTTTTAAATTTCATTACTGTAGGTTTAAATTTTTCATTTTTTTTATTTATCATACTCTTAAAAGCACAAAATCTTTATCAGAGTATTTACCGGTATTTTTATCCCTACTCCTACAAATTTTGTGATTAGAAAATAACCTGATGCAAAATCAAAATGGAAAAAAAAAATTTAATTCCTCAATCCTTAATATCTTTTGTCCTCTGTTTTTAATTATCTTCCAATGTAGGCGATGGTAAACAAATTATCTTGTTTAGTAATGAATTTATTTTCACAATACGTTGTTGAGAACAATTAAATCTACCCATTTAATAATAAATCTTTAATACCAAATTTCAATTCATTTTCTAAATTTTATTAATTCTGAACTCTTATGGTCGTGTATTCTTTTTTTCTTTTTTAATTTTTTCAGATCGAAAGTCTAATTAAACATATTTTAGTATTTTATTTTGTAAACAAGATGCCTCGAGTTCTTAAGAAAAAAATAAGGCTTTTAATTTAAATCAATTTAAATATTTTATTTCCCCACTTTTACTGATATTCAACGACCAGTTGTATCAAGATTTTATTTCATTTCTTGAAATCAAAGCTTTAACAATTTTTTTTTTCTTGGTATCTCTTTAAGTATTTTTTTTTTCTCTCAATCTTTTGAATAAAAAAAAAAAAAAAAAAAAAATCTTTTCAGTTTCTTTTTACTAAAATCTGTAAATAAATGGAATTTTCTAATTAGTTTATGAAAAAATTATTTATTCAATGGGATGATTTTGATGCTATGATTTTATATTGATTAGGAAGAGATATAATTAAATTATACTCTTATAAATTTTAAAGACGTTAATTATAAATATAAATTTATTCATTTTCTAATTACAGGGTGAATATTTAGAGAAAAAAATGTTTAAATGAATATAGATTTTCTACAATATTATTTTGAAGTAATCTCTCCAAAAAGAATTTTATCCAAAAATAAAGATTTATTTTTATGCCACGTTATAGAAGAGGTAAAGTTTAATTATTTGGATTCATACAGATATTAATACAGATATTACAGGCACGTATTCAATATAAGCTTTTAGTTTTACTACTCACACATCTAAATCAAAATATTTCATTGTATAATTTTACAATGAATAATTTAGTGCATTGATGTAAAGTGGTTTGTATCAAAACGTGTCTTTAATTAATTTTTTAATTATCATTTCAAACATTAAGAAGATATCATTAATAAAAAAAAAATGATATGCGAGTATTTAATAAAACATCAAAAGTATAATTTAAATAATGGAATATATTTTAATTCAGTATTCAGTATTCAGTATTCAGGAGAAGAATATTTAATTACATGTTAGTAGAAGTAAATAATTGTATTTTATCATTGACGAATTAATGCGATTTATTTTTCTTCAAATATTCAGGAAGCAAAAGTTAATAAATATTATTAACAAAATATACACAATAATATTTGTGATAATATTATTAAGAAATATGAAATACACATTCCTTAAATAAAATTTAGTTTAAATAAAATATTTTTAAAGTTTATTTTTCATAAGAACTTTTATATTTCGTATTATTATTACTCTTTATTTTTCATAAGAACTTTTAAATTGTTATTTAACTAAGTGACATATAGAATTTTTTTGCTATATGAATGTTATTTTATAACTTTATTCTGTTGCCAAATCGAGTATAATAAGATCCAAGTTAAATTTTTTTTCGCTATTATTCATGAATTTATATATTCTGTTTTATTCTGTAATTGTTCATGGATTATATGTTAATTTCTGGTTACCAGAAATTAAAACAAAATTAGGCAAGTTGTGATCGCGAAATTTCTATTCCTTCGAATTTAAAGAGATTTTGCAAGCACATTAATTAAACAGTACTCCATAAATTAGGTACGATGGGCTTATTCCCTGTTCTGAAAACTCCCAAAGAAGTATAACATCTGAGTTCAATGTGAAATCGTTTTCAATATGGATCGTGATCATCTCTAAAAGCAATGCAGACAACTATCCTTCATGATCAAACGGTTGATTATAGGTTTGGACTCATCAGTAAAGAATATAGACCTCCATTTACTTGCATTCCAATTGACATATGTTCATGACTATTTAAGCCCTTCATTTCTGTGGCATAGTATGATGAATATATTCAATGCTAGATGTCCTGTATACAATCCTCCTTCGTGAAGTCTTCTGCGCACATTTGAAAATCAACATTTCAATTTCAATGGCTAATACCAGAGAAGATCTAAAGTGGGTTGTAGTAGTGGGTCTGTGATTTCTTGCAGTTAGCTTCATATAACTGTCATCTGTGGCATTTGTAACTCTAGGTCTTTTGTGCTTTATGAAAATGCATGTATTTTCATAAAAAAATTCAAAAAATAAAAGACGTAATATTTTGTGACATTTAAATATATAACCAAAAGAGAAAAGATGTAACCAAATTAAAGAAAAGAACAGTAGGAAAAAAAAAAACAATATATATAAGAAATATAATTGTGAAACTAAAACATATAAATTATAAAAGTCATTAAAAATTTTGAGATGATATAGTTTTTAGATAAATACCGATATTTTAACTTTACGCAGCGTGTACATAAATCTCAAATAATAATAATAATAATAATAATAAATAAAAGAATTAGAGATATGCATTAAAAATTCTGTCTGTGCTTTGGCTTTACACAATGGAAATAATTTTTAGATTATTGTCCGGCAGTATAAATAACATATAATTTTCATTTTTTAATTCATTGAGCCTTTTTATACCCTTGACAAAAGATCCTAAGCATTTTCAGTGTTCGATGAATATTTATAATTCACCCTTGATATGACTCTTACTTTAACTGTCGTACGATTAAAGATTTTTTATATGATTATCTCTTGAATTATTATCCATAAAAATATATAACAAATTGAGAAAGAATATTATGAAACACCAAAACTATATTGGATGCACTTGATCTTTGTTTGATTCAATCATTGATTATGTATATATGTTCCCATAAAAACATGTGAATTGTATGACACCAACATTGCTCCTTTTTAAATTAGCAATGCAACAATTTGATGTTTCTCTGTTTCATGAACCTCTTTAATGCTGGTATTCATTTTTTCTACACTGTTTGGGTCCACAAACCTTCTTGATTTTTTTAGAACATTCTTCCATGTTTCCAGGTTGATCCCGGATCTGAGTTCGGTTCATTATCACCATGCATTCTGAGTCACAGTTTTGTCTATAAAATTTCAATTTATAAGGTTAAATTCCAGCAAGAGTTTGAAGTTTGAACAACAATACAACTGAGTAAATCTGATTTCAGTAAATTTGAAAATAATGATAGACAGCACATATCTGTAGTATTTAAAATTATCCCGAAAGAGATACAAAAAACGTGACCATTGTTGTGTTATCTTTATATAGAAAGGAAAGAGACAAATAATATCATTTATATTCTGTACTGTAGGTTCTATTCATAATAAAATGAAATTTAATGCAGAAAAAAAGGGGAAAAACAGACAAATAGGAATAGATAATAATGAATAGTTTAAAATTATGAATAGTGTGTACATTAAAGTTACAAATCATATAATTTCTATTCGAAAATCAAGAGCTTCTGCTGCCTAAAGATCTTATTCCACGTTCTTGTTTTGCGACCTTCAATGTTAAGCAAATTAATGTTGCCATTCAATAGTGATTTTATCATTGCGCGTTGGTTCTACATTTACCCTCCTTAGTTGAATTATATAAAACATATATCCAATTTCCCAGGAATATAAGGATAGACAACGCGGTTTGTGCTTGTATGACTTTTTTTCCACGTAAACAAATATGAATTCGCTGAAGGTCATGCATATTGTAAATTTATTTTTGGGAGGCAAGACCAGTTTGCTTCGCGTTGATTGGTTTGGTTTGGCTTGTCGCTCTACGGTCATCTTGTGCACACGAGGGCTAAACAGACAGGTACCTACAGTTTGCTTCACGTTGAAGGTGACGAAACAAGCTCGTGTAATATACTCCTAAGTGATAGCGCATTTGGAAGAGGGTGCGAGTTCACCAGTTGTCCCTATCAGAGTTTTTTATTCAAACTTTTGTTGGCAGATTGATGGTATAGTGTAGCCTCTTCCTTGTTTTGTGCCTGGCTAGCAATGAATTTGTTGCATATCTGTCGTTTTGGTGACGAATAAACTTTTGGCATACGAAAACAACGACAATTTTCAAAAGTGCATCATTTCTGTTGAAAAACTCAAGCCTTAATAAACGTATCGTGTTTTTTCTAAGCTAGAAGAACTGAAAATAAATGTAAAAAAACATACAGGTAAAAGATATTTATCAAAATTTAGCAATACAAATTCAATTAGTGTTTCAGCTGAAAAATAACATTTATCAATGTAATGCAATATTTAAGATTTCATTTTATTTGAAATAAATATGCAGTTTCAATCAAAAACAAACTAATAGTTAAGTTTCAAAAACGGTCTCGATGAGGCATTGTGTTTTCAGTGATATATTATATATTCTTATAAACTATAACACGTCATGAATACTTCTTTAAGAATAAAAAATTATTCATCAATTCAGAGAACAGAATACTTTATCAATTAGAATCTTTTTAATAAAATTATTTGTAACTTAGAATTCTAAACTGTGAACAAACGAATATATTTATTCAGAATTTATATAATTCATACATGTTTAAGGAAGATCAATTGGACAAATACATGGCATTACAATTTGTTTCATTTTTAAAAATGAGGCTTTTTTTATGAACTAATTACAGAAATTTAATTTAGTTTGATTAAATTTCAAATTTTCTTGATTTATTAACTAAACAAACTAGCTGAACAAACAAACAAACTATATAAAAACAAAACAAAAAACTGTATAAAAACTTTTGAAACTAAACAAATTATAACTTGGAAACTACGTCTAAAAATAACTGCAGCACATGAAATAGTTAATATTAAGTAAATACAAGTAAACTAAAATTCCCTCGATACAAATAAAAAGTTTCATTTCGTTTCAAAATACATATTAAACAAGTTGGTCTGAAAGTTTGCTTCTTTCAACAACAATTAATACGGTGTTACTAACGTTATAATTTTTAAGTGTTAGAGATATATTTATGATATATTTGGTTGAGGTTTATAGTTATGATAGGCAGTATGATATGAGAGTTTTGCAGTTATGATATATTGCATAGTAAATTGGTTTTTTCCTATAAAGCTTTTATAAAATTATTTCAAAACTATATTGAAACTTTTTTTAAAAACTTTTTAAAAACTATTTTAAAGTTATTTTAAAACTTTCATAAAATTATTTCAAAAATTTTTGGGTTTTTTTCCTATAAAACTTTTATGAAATTATTTCAACAACTCATTAATGTAGCAATATATAAAAAAATTTTCATTTAAGATACCATTCAGCAAAAATTGTATACATGAAAAAATAATTATTGACAATAAAAAGTTTCATTTTGTTTCAAAAGCGTAGTAAACAATTCAATTGTAAAGTTTGCTTCTTTCAACAACAATTAATATGGTATTACTAAGGTTATAATTTTTTTAAGTGTTAGATATATTTATGATATATTGAGTTGAAATTTATAGTTATGATATGCAGTATGATAGAGAGTTTTGCAGTTATGATATATCGTATAGTCTATTTGGTTTTTAGTATAAAACTTGAAAAGAAAATTGGAAAGTTTTTAAAATTATTTAAAAACTTTTCAAATTTTTTTTTTTCAAAACTATTTTAAAACTTTCATAAAAATTATTTTAAAACTTTCATGAAATTATTTCAAAACTGTTTTTTGGCTTTTTATTCCTATAAAACTTTTATGAAATTATTTCAACAACTGTTTAATGTAGCAATATATAAGAAAAATTTCATTTAAGATACCATTCAGCAAAATGGTATACGTGAAAAGAAATAATTATAGACATTAGGGAAAAAACATTACACAAAAAACAATCTGGTCTATTTACGTTGTTGTTGCAGATGTAATATAGAAATACCTATGATTTCGATATATACATCTAAATATAAAGATTCTTTAGATAAATACAAATCTTAGAATGCTATTATATGCTTTTAGATCTAATAGACCAGAATACTTGTAAACCAAACAATTGGAAACTAAACTGTATTGATATCAAGGAGATCGTGAATCAAAACGTTTCTATACTCGCCATATGAATGACATTCAGATAGAGAGCATATTGTATTTTATGGAGAAAGTTATGCCATAGAATGCTATTGGAGGCAGCAGAATAGTAATAATAGATGCTTCAGCCCTTTTAACAATAACAATTATCATAGAATTCTATATCGGCTATATGATAAGGATTTATGAGATCTAGAAATTACTATTAATCGTTGTAATACATTTGACGTAAGCCAGAAAACTGGCTGATTTATGTTAACTGTATAAAAATGTAAGCTCATTTTTCCGCGAAGATTTTTAGAAATTTGTTCATAATATTCATTTCCAATATATTTTTCTGCTAGTAGTATCAGTTTATAGAAAATTTGTAATGGAGGATCAGTTAAAATTCAATAGCAATTAGGAAGAAAATGAAGTCTTGTTGTAGTGTTTAACATAATACACTAATTTATAGAATTTAAGAAAAAAAAAAAAACCAGAAAATTGCGATTATATGGGCAAAAATAAGTAAATTATTTTATTATGCAGTATACATATAGAGTAAGGAGCTTTTGCCATTTAACGTCATTAAACACGTGGCCGAAAATGACTCTAAAAGCGTATGCAGTTTCTGCTAGAAGAAACTATACAGCAAAAATTTAGAAATAGTTATGTTTTATATAAAAGTATTCGACATAATTTACATGAAGAAATATGATGGTGAGTCAGTGGTTGAATATAAGCAAATCAAAGTAAATTCTAAGAAATAAATTGATAGAATGTCAACCTTTCTGCAATTCATATACTGCTTTCTACAGCTAATTAATAAATAAAGTTGGAAGTATATGATGAAGAACAGCAGTGGGTATCGAGTTAAATCTTGAATTTTGATATATAATTAATAAACGTTTTACATTCCCACAATAATTAAAACTAAACTTAATGAAATTTTATCGGAAAACATTTGATGTTAAATATTTTAATCTATATAAATAAAGTAGCATTTAATATTTAGAAAATATTGAATCGATTCCTGAATAAATATATTAATCGATTAATCGAAATATTCAAATCTATTTATGAACCAGTTAATTTTATTGACCACTTAATAATGGCAACAAGCCCTAATTTGGTCAACCATCTTCGGCCTTTTGGAGACACCATAATTTGGAAAGAACAACTCGAGGGGTGGCATCAGAGTGTTCTACCACCTCAAACTTAATGATGAGACTATTAAGCATACTTCTTCCAGGCTAGACAAGGAAGCATTCAGTTTAATTCTATTGTTAGGTTTCCACCTTAGCTTATTCGATTCAGAAGCTCAATACGCTAACCTCCAGGCAACTCAAAGACTCTTAACTATGGTAAATACAAAAATATTAAAAGATAAAAATTTTAAATGTGAATTTCATAACATAAAATCCTCATCACCTTTTACTATCCATAAGATATCTTCAAGTCCTTTACAAAGTTTAGCAATGTGTCCTGTAAAACCGTTTTCATACAACAGTAAATGTTTTTAAAAGAATAACATTACATAGCAATATAAATTCCTTCGCTTCTATACTATAAAATGGGAAGAAAATCCGAAACTTGAGAAAGGATTCCAATATAGGCAACATTGTTTCCAAAACAGTCTTTCCGAAAACCATGCAGTTGAAAATTCTCCAGTAACATACGAGTAAGAGCTTTTTAAATGGATTTTCGATGTGCATCTTTTGACATATCACATTTGAATTTATCACGGAAAGGATCCAAACGTATTGAGCTCACAAGACAGCATCCGAAATGTTACCCATTCTGGAAAACGAAGCTTCAAGCAAAGGTAACGGGAAATGTAATCTTCAAAATACATTCAATGAAATACATGCATTGGCATAAAATAATACTATCTTTTAATCAGGTAAGGAAAACAACAACAAACATTTAAATTTTTTAAATAAGCTAAATTTTTGTCTAAAATTTTCAGACTTTACTTTAATTGTCTCATGTATACTTTTGAATTATCCGAAATCAAATCTATTTAAAAATTATCCAAACTTGTATAGATAATATTGTAGATATTTGTTGAAATAAATCCTACTGAAATAAAATATAATTTATAAGATTTTACATGTATAAAAATTTCCATAAATTAAATTAGCTTCATGTGTTCCATGTGCTTTTATGCTGTTTTATTTGTTGCTCTCAGTTTTTGATTTGTTTGACTTGTTTTTGATTTGTTTTTGACTCACTAATGGTTTTAAAACAAATATTTTTTACAGTATATATCAGAATTAAATTTAATTCATTTATTTTGAAAATTGAAAACAGGCATGAATATGCTATCATAGAAACTCAAAAGTATATTAAAATATAGAAAATATCGAGAGAGAAATAGAAAGTAGAAATCAATAAAAACACAAATATTTCGCGGTATATTCTACTGCCTATGATATTTTACATATCGTTTTGTTATAAAAAATATTCAGGTTCTAAGCACACGTTGTCACGTTATAGGAAAAAGGGAAAACAGACAAATTCCCTTTTTCAATATATTTTAAGTAGCATCAAAGAAAAAAATGAAATCATTTTGCTTATGGCAATTGCAAACATTTAAAGAAGGATTTTTTTTATTGAAATACACCTAACTGAAAATTGCCTCAGTAGATTGTGTACAAATCTTTAATTGTTGTACAAAAATCATAGCATTGAAATAAAAATTTCATTAAAAATAATTGAATCACAAAAATTATTTGACTGTAAAAGTTATAAGTATAAATGAAAATGAATCTAACTCAATTAATTAAATTTAAATACTTTAGAAGACAAAGTAATCAAATAAATAGATCATAATAGCTTGTGCGATGCTTCCTTCAATTTAAAACGTTCTTCTATTATAATATTTTATTATCTTATTCTACCTTCTTCTATTATTCTATTATAATTATTCAAAAATTCCAAAATGTAAATTAATTTCATTAAAATCTTACATTATAATTTTATCTTAAATGAATACAATGCATCTAGTAATAAAATAAAGAAATTAAATTTACATCTCGGAAACAGAAATAAAAAGTAGCAAATGAAAAATCATCTTTTAAATTATTATAACTAAATAACATGATTAGGAGTAGAAGAATATTTATTCTTTTTTAATATTTTCTTCCCAAGCTCATATTAAATTATAAATTTATGATAATGATACAATAAATGAAATAGATTGTTTTTAATCAATTTCTGAAGATAAGTTTCCTACTTATTCTTTCCCCTTTCCTCTTTGAGCAAATACATTTTCTCAACGATAATGCATCATATCATTCAATGGGTTAATGTGTTTCATATACATGCTTGCATATGCAAAGAATTACAACTAATGAATATATTACTTGTTTTAATGCCTATATAAGTAATTTTAATAATTATTTTTTTTTATTATGATATCTATCTGGAACATTAATCAAATTTAAATAAAATTAAGTATTGGTACTGCCTGTTTTAACAAGAAAATTTAAAAAAAAAAGCTTTTTCATATGATAATTTCATATGTGTATACATATATGTATATGTATTTTCATATGTGTTTCATATACATGTTTGCATATGCGAAGAATTACAACCTATGAATAGATTATTTGTTTTTATACCTATATAAATAATTTTAATAATTACTTTTTTAATATATGTTTATCTGTAATAATAATCGAATTTAATTAATTATACTACCTGTTATAAGAAGAAAATTAAAAAAAGGCATTTTCATATAATAATTCTATTGAATCAATGATAGTTTGTCCTTATTGGAATATAAACCTCCATTCAATATCAACTCAGTAATTAAAAGAAATAAGGTCAAATAATGTTGCCCTAGAATTCTGAAGAATTGCCAAAGGGCTGTTAATATTACAGGAAGAGTAAATGTACAATATGCACTATTAAATAAACTAGCATGAAAAAGTGTCTTTTTCTGACTATCGGAAAAATATTTGGTAAATGATCAATAAACATTATTTTCTTATTTTTGTAACGTGCCCTTATCTTCACGGAGTAATTTTTTCTCAATAGAAAAATTATGTTTTAGAAAAATACAATATCTAAAGTGAAGAGGTATATATTTGTTTAGTGTCACAGTCCAGTTGTTCAGAGAAAAAAAGTGAACAATATAATTTCTTTGAAAAATCCCACACTGAAAGGCATAGAAGTATAAGTATTATTCTAAAAGAATATAAATTAGGTATTGGTGTATTCGTGGGTGTGGGAATGTATGAAACAGAGTGGATTGTTTGTTTGCGTGCATCAAGACACGCAAAGATTTTTAATAACTGTGCAAATAATTTTGGGGGTATCATTAATTTAAGAAAAGCGTCGTTGTTGTTATTCTTCCGATTTCATCTTTTATTGATTTCTTATTTATCTGATTCAGAAGATTCTTTAAATCAATACATTGTTGAAAGTTCAAAGCAGTGAAAAAAAGCAGTCTTTATTCATGTAACTAATGTAAAAATTTTGTTTTACAATGGAAATTAGTAGAACATTCTTGCTATAAACTGTTATTAATAGAAATAAACTTTTGTTAAAATGGAATTAAAAATAAAGATTGATATTCTTCTGCATATTTGCCAGACACAATGTGGAAAATTGCAACTCACTTTACAATGCTCTATTAATAAGAAAGGGAGAGGGATAAGCAACTAAATACTTGAAGGTATTTCGAAAAATGTGCTTGTCATTTTTGCTGCATATGCGCATCCATTATAAAACGAGTACAATAACAATGTACTAATAATAGTGTTTAATTTATTCTAGTTAGCAAAACGGAAATTGTACATCATACAACTTTCAACTTAATTAGTTTTTTAAACTTCTACATATTCATCTATGCATCAAAAGAATAATGTTTGTAATATTTTTTTACAATACATGTTATTTTGGGCGTCAATAATCTTAGACCAAAAACACCATAATGTTTCTATTATATAAATTCCAACATCCCCTATCCCCTCAAAAATTACTGATTTTTATTCATTGCATCTTGAGTAGCTTTATGCGTCAGAAGTTTTCTGTTGCTTATCTGTATTATATTGGTATCATAGACAAAAAATCCACAAAAAAATCTTTGAAGAGGCAGTAATGGATATTTTGCTAAAACTCCAGTATTAAATTACTGTTTTGTAAAGCCTTTATGCTAATAGCTCAGCAATATATTAAATACTAAGTGTTGCAATATACATTTGTACGTTTATTCGCCAAGTTTTAAACACATGTATATACAAAGGATATACATATCTATCCCAATCAAATTTTTTTTTTAAATATTATGAACAGAAGTTTTATGCACTTATAATATACAGATGAGATTTCCCATCACTCAAATAACACGGGACTAGTAAAATATTAGGCTTGAAAATAATTTATCAATCATTGAAACATGTAGCAATTCTAATCAGTGCATAATAGAAGTTTCTAAGCTATTGCTTTCATAAAATTTTTACCTTTCAAAGTTCGTCTTCATGTTAAAGACAAGGCGATTTATATATATATATATATATATATATATATATAGATTGAAAATCACATGCTTCAAAAGTATTTACCTTTACGTATGTACTAAAAAGTCCAAAATGTAAGTACCAAAAATAATAAATTGATTTTTAAATGTTATTTTAATATATATATAGACTATATATTTATATGTTAGTTATATATATTTAGGTTATATATTTAAAATTTTAGTTGTTTTTTATTTTAATCTTTCATTTCATAAATTTCGATATTTAACCCTAACGTATGAAGTTCTCATTTTAAATGATGCCAGAATTACAATAAGTTTTAATTTGCCGTTAACATTTTTATAACAAATAAAGACAAAAACTATATATATAGTTTTAAGGAATTACTTGTTACTTGTTATTGGACACAGAAAATTTTTATTTCAATAAATATTAACAGAATTCATAATAAAACACAATTATAATAAGAAAGATATATTAGCATGTATCTTAACGTATTATACGTTAAACAAATTTTTCAGTAAATCCACTAATGTGCAAAAATAAATACCAAAATTATGCCAGTTTATCATAAGTTCCTTGCCATTTTATTCGCAGGGCATTAAGCCGAGTGATTAATATTTTAACGACATAGCGTTATCCAATAAACCAATGATAATAAAACTAAAAGTCCATTACAAGCACAGCGATGCTACAAGTGCATAATACCTGGAAGAATCGCTCGCTTTCGAAAATATCGCATCTGATAACAGCGGGAGGAAGTAGGAAAAAGAGAAAAGAGATACCGTACAATGACTAGTGATGAGATTCGGTCAAGTCAGTTCTGTAATTAGGTTTGTTGCAAACGCCGACTAGTAATCTGTTTGGCAAAAAAAAACAGTTCCTGTGATTACCTGGATGAGGAAAAATGGGAAACCGCATCGTTTAATTTGTTTGCTTTGTTGTGGAAGTTAATTATATTCCCGAAATTGCAAATTAATTTTCTGAAATCGATGTGTTTCGGCTAGATATTTAAAATTCAACAGAATTTTTGAAAAATTTATTTACTTTAATCATGGAGGCGAATTTACTAAATGAATGCTGTGTTTTGCATGTTTTTGCAAAAGTAATATAACAATTAAATGAAAAAGTAATCACGTTCATATGAATATTATTTATAAAAAATGAATAAAAGAATATTACGCATAAAAGGAATATTACACATATGTAAAGAATATTACACATAGTTACATTGTTATATTACTCTTTCAATATAGAAGCATAGAAGAATAGCAAGAAGCATAGAAGAATGTTATGTTTTGCTTGGTATTGCAAAAGTAATATAACAATTGAATGAAAAGGTTAATCATGTTCATATGAATATTATTTATTAAAAATTTCTATGTATAAAGAATATTACAAATAGTTACATTGTTATATTACTTTTGCAATACCAAGCATAGAAGTATGTTATCCTTTGCTTGGTAGTGCAAAGGCAATATAATACTTTCATAAAAAGTTAATCAAGTACATATAAATATTATTTATCAAAAATTTTTATGTGTAAAGGATATTATACATATTTACATTGTTATATTACTTTTACAATACCAAACGTAGAAGAACGTTATGCTTTGCTTGGTATTGCAAAAATATATAACAATTTAATGAAAAAAGTTAATCACGTTCATATGAATATCATTTATAAAACATTTATATGGGTAAAGGTTTTTTTTATAGTTTCTTTCAGGTATTAATAACCCTTTTGTTTCAAAATTAGTTAAACATCATTTTCACAGTAATAATATACATTAAAAAGTTATTTTTAAATATTCAAATTAAACAGTACGGATAGGAATTTTTATTGATGTGTTTAACTTAAAATTTTCTACATTGTTACTTACGTCTATTTAAGACAAAAATTGAACAATGAAACCGTAATTTAAAACACACACAATAATACTCTGAAAGAAGAAATAAATAATTCATGAACAATAAAGTTTTCTGATAGTTAAAAATATTTAAAGATATATACATTCTTATTATATACGTTATTATTGAAGTTAAAACAAATTATTTAAAGAAAAAAAAGGCAGTAATAAATTCAGCAATTTGATAATTTTCAGGGTACTTCAATCGTGTATGTGAAAAAAAGTATAGGACAATTTGTATTATTTATTACAATTCCCCACTGGATAATTTATCATTGTAGTCTTGAATGCTTTTTCACAAGTTAACCAAAGAAATGCTAATAATGCTTTACTCTAACTATAGTTCTTTAATTTCTATGAAGCTGAAGAATGCAAGAATTATTATCATCTCAAATGACCAATATAAATATAAATGTAAATGTATTAAACTGCTATATATAAATAGGCACGAGGGAAATTTAAAACATTTCTATTAAATGCAATTTTCTGACTGGACATCAATTAACATGATAAAAAAGGTAATAAAGGCACATCATATAAATATGAAAATATCTTTTTCCCTTCTAATAAATAAATAAATACATTCCTTTGATACAAATTTTGTAATACTTTTACTATAAATCGTCTTTCTATATTTCCAGACAGCAATATGAATTCTTTAATCTTCACACAAAAACAAGCGGAATAAAATATTTGGAAAGAGCATATGAGTTCAAAATAAATAAATAAATATATAAAATGTTCAAACACCAGACATTGATCTTGTGTAGTATCATCCTTTTGTTTAAGTAATATAGCGAGACGTTTTATTACGATGTTATATGTTTTTGTTATAATTTAGTTTGTTTACAATTTATGTTTCTTCAATAAAGGAAGATATTTGAAGTTTTGTCTCAGACAATGTTATCGCTATTTTATTGCTGTTAAATTAAATAAGATAGGTTAAAAACATTTGGTATAATTACTCTTTAATACAAATATTTTTAAATAAAAAAAATTACTTTGGCTATCTGTACTTTATATCAGTTTATTTTTTATTTCTTTAGTTAAATTAATTTTAAGAGCCATTTTGAATTAATTTCTCAGTTTTCTTAATAGACTTGATCGTTGATAACACTACATATTATTTTACTTAATATCTTGAACTTCACAAATTTTTTAATTATTTTCAAAAAAGGCTTCGTTTTTCATATAGCTAAGTATTTATTTTTTGGCGAATTCATAGTCAATATGAATATTATCTGTCTGCCTGAATATTATCTGTTATCATATCTGTCCATCAAGATATGCTTCTATAAGTCGTCACAAATAACGAAAATGCAATTTACCTTAATAATGATTTTTTACAAAGAGGAATATTTATATCTCAAACATTTTAAACATTTCAAATAACATTTCATTTTCATTCATTCAAACATTTTTAAATAATTATATATATATATATATATATATATTTCTTCACTTTCATAAACTTTTGTTAGTTACAGTTTTTTAATGGGTTTAATTTATCTAACAGTATAAGTAAGTACAGTTTAATGTGAAAACATTTACTTTGAAGAAAAAAAAATTGAGATCATAAAATAATGTTCAACATAATGAAATTACTATTAAACTAATGCTAAAACATTTATAAAATGGACTGTAAATATTTCTTTGTTATTAAGAAATTATTTGATTATAAATTATATCAAAAACTAATACAAACATTTAAAAAAATTCCATGAATTAGAATTCTTAAATACTTAAGAAATGTTATTTAAAAGAAATTTTTACGACTTATTTAAACATAAGTTAGGTTGTATTAAATAAAAGTTTTAAATATTTATTATTTTTAAGAAGTGTTGAGTGTTTATTTAAAATAACGAGCGTCATGCCATGTATATGTAAAAGGATTAAAATTAGTTTATGGAAAAAAAGTTTGCAAAGAAAAAAATTTATAAAGTTCGTAGCTTATTAATTGTAAATTATTCTTTAAACAACACAAATTTAATTTAATAGCACATATTTTAACTCGAAAGTGTTTCAAAAACATTTTCTAAGATACGAATTATGAGAAATCTCAATAGTTATATTTTTTTTTTGAAAGAAAATTATTTGCAAAATAAGGCTTCCGTCCTTGATGATATAGCTGGGTGTAACTTTCTCATTCGCGAAGACCTACATTTCCATAATTTTTATTTCTTGCTTTTATTTTGTTATCATAAATCGCAATTTTTTTTTCCTGAATATTATTACGTGCTTTTGTTAATGATAGATTTTTATCGTTATAATGGGTTGCTTTATGATAATATATTCTCACTTCTACACCTATTTTCACACTTTAATTTCTAGATTTAAGATTAACGTTTCCTGTATAGTGAAAAAGAAACGACTTTCATTTTTTTTCACACAACAATATCTTTAAATTTAGGCATATTAATCAAAAAATAAAAGTCAGATGGAAATAATAATAAGTTGTTTGATTTTCATTGAAATGTATCTGTTAAACTGAAAACATGCCTGTGCTTTTTGAATATATATTTATTTAAAAATATACTTCTCCTTTTAAGATTGTGCATATTAGTATCATTTATGTTTCCAAGTCTGAAGATCCACAATTCAGTGTTAAAATATTTTATTAATCTCTTCACTTAATGTTCGTTTATTATACATATGAGAAAGATGCCCTATTACATAAATATATATTATATATTAAGAAGCCCTGATATAAAAGTTAAACAACACAAACTCAAAACAGGAAATACATGAATCCATTTAGAAATTCGTATCTATAATAATAATCAACGTTACAGTGTAAAAAAGTATTTATTTTCCAATCGAAAACTGGTCCATTAATATATTTTAATTTATTTTATATCCATTTAAAGGACTATTAAATCGTGCTTGTCAAAGTAATAATTATCTTTACAGTTATTTTATGAATAAATGTATTCAAAGTATCATTTTAGATGTGATAATATGAACATTAACGTATTTCACAAACTATGACGAATGAATGAATATTTAATTTAATATATACAACAATAACAAGCAGATGCAAATCGAGACACAGACATAACATTGAAACGAATCACGGCAAGTTAGTTGCATAATGAAAAATATTTTACATTATTTTTACTTTCATATTTGAATAACAAATTAAATTACTTTTCTAAATTACTGGACCGAAATAACAAGTAAAATAAAAAAAATCTAATAAATAAAATAATTATCGAGCATATAAAAGGCTGAAGGGATATTACAGTTTTCCCCAAAATAAAATTTCTTATTTGACTATAATAGACTAAATTTACACACATGGATCCCATTCACAGTATGCTAAACAACCAATGACAGTTTTCTGAACATGCTAGCTAATTCCTACTATAAACACTCTCCAAATTTTTTTAACAGAAAGGTTATGTAAATTCCTTTGCAATAGAATTTAGCCCTGCAGTTGATGCATTCTTCTCATAACTTGTGGAATTTAGTAGATTAATAACGAACAAGCAATTACCACTAGGAATGTTTAGAGAGCCATGGATTTAGTCTTCAGCTAAGTGAGGGTTGCATGAAATAATTACAATTATCTTAATTGTTTTATTAAAAATTTGAATTAGCAAACTTTTCTTACTTACATATTTTTGAACGAATTAATAATTATTAAATAAAATACCAGTATATTATACAGTATTTATATTTAACATAAAGATAGACCTCAAAACAATAATTATTAGAACCTCAAGTATTGCAAAATTGAAAATAAAATTTCCTATTATTTCCTAAATTAAATATATATGACCGCTATTAAGAAGACAAGACATAAAAGTTAAAACAATACAAACTGAAAACAGGAATTACATGAATCAATTTAGAAATTCGAATCTATTATAATAATAGTTATTCAGCGTTACAATGCAAAAATGAATATATATTTTACCATCGAAAATTGGTTCATTAATATATTTCAGTTTATTTTATATTCATTTGAAAGATTATTGACTCCTCCTTTCAGTGTGATCATTACCTTTACAGTTACTTTAGGAATAATGTTATCAAGGCACCCTTTTCAGATGTGATAATAGGAACACTATCGTATTTCACAAAGCATAACGAGTGAAAGAATAGCTAATTTCAACATATGCAGCAATAACAAGCAGGTGCAAATCGAGACATAGGCATAACATTTAAATGAATCACTGCAAGTTAGTTGCATAATGATAAATATTTTACACTATTATTTATTTTCATGTTTGAATAACAAATTAAAGTATTTCTCTACATTATTGTGTGATAATAAATAAAAAAGTAAAATCAACAATTTAATAAATAAAATGATTGTCACAAAACTGAATCGATCTGAGAGCTTTTTATAATTTGCTGATTGAATAATGGACTGCTAAGATACATTTTTAAAATATAAAGGGTTAATTTAAGAGTTAAAGCTACATTTTAAAGCATTTAAGTTTACCTGGTATCAAACAAATTTAGAAATAAATAGTTGAAACTCGTGTAATGGTATTTTCTATCATTTTAGAAATTAAATGTATCAAAATGTTTTTAACGAATATAGATTAATGTGCTGCAAAATATTACGTATTCTATTACAATGTTGAGTTATAACATATACTAATATTTGTGTAAAAATATAAAACCCTTTTTACAACATATAATATAAAAATTTACTCAGCCAAATTAGAGATATCCTATAAGACATGCATCCTTTTTTGTATGACACAAATTAATTGAAACGCAAACATTTTACTTGTTTTAAAATTAAAAATACACATCCCCACTGTAGTTCGACATTGTTTCCACAATTATGTTGACGTTTTAGTATAAAATAAATTTAATAACTACTAAATTTTATGTGCTGAAATATTATTAGCAAGTAAAAATGGCAATCAAGTTTAAAAAATATATCCATAAATATTTTCATAGCATAACACAAATGCAATAAAGAACATTTAGGTAAGAAAATATCTGTTTTGGTGTACATCTCTTTGTTTTTTGACATATTTACACTTTCATTTATGCATACATTTTCGCCTGGATATGTTTAATTTTCTGAAATATCATACATTATTAATTTTGCCTTTACGTTAAAAGTGGATTTTTCAGTACTCCTAAAAATAGCTGTAATAATCGAATCCCAATAACTTCATGTACATGTAACTTAGTATACAACTAATAAATTTACTAAATAGAAAATTCGTCAAGACAAAGGATGGTGAATATATTTAACATAAAACTAATTTTCTGTGCTAAATTATATTGTTAATTTTATTCTATAGTAAAAGTTTCAAGTTTTCTTTGAAAATTTAATAGATAAACATTTAGGCAAGGCGATTTAGTGATATAAAATTATGTATGACAACAGTAGAACATTAAGCCCCGTATAATAAGATAATTTAATATTTATTTTATTAAATTGAAAAAAATGGTCTTTTTTTGAAATATTGAATTTAATGAATTTATTGAATTTAATTTACTAAATTTATAACATTTCTTTTGAAATGTAGATGGTATACATAATATTCAAAAGTATTTAAATGTGCTTTTCTAATCTTTTAAAACAAGTTAAAGTTCTTTTTAAATACTTATATAATAATACAAAATTTGCTCACTGAAATAATATTAAATTAATATTAAGCCTGGATAATATTAACCTTTTTCTCATATTTAAGTAATTATGTAGGCTGTTTTGCAGCTATAAATCAAACTCCTTAATTCATACTGATGCTTTTTTAATAGATTATGCTTGATGATGATGCTTTCTTAATAGATGATTTCCTATAAATTATCATCAGCAACATGTTGGTTTAACATCTTTCAATCAACCATAATTATATATTCAACCAGAACAATATTATTTAATTGTTTATAAATTTAATAAATGATATCAAATAAGATAACGCTTATTCATGATTGCTAATGTAGGTTTGTCTTAATCTTCATTATCTTTTCGGCATTTTTTTTGACAAATGATCATCTGTTCTATGAATTAAAAATTTTTAATTACACGCATTAGTTCATTTTAATGGTTAATTAAAAACCATTTTGATGAAAAATATAGCTCCCACGCTATGAAAAAAATAATAAAACTGTAGTAAATTTTAATTATAATATAACTCGCTATCAAAGAAAGAGACACAAATATAGATTTCCTTTACTATAAAAACGTTTGAAATAACCAAAAAAGAAGTCTCAAAATATTTTCTGAAGAAGTGTCTGATAAATATTTGCCATAAATGAAAAGATTTAGATCATCAATTTGCAGAAGAATGCAGACAGATTTATTTTAAATCGGCCAACTTCAAAACATTTATTTTGTTGATACAATAATGATCATTTTAAAAAATAACTCAAAAAGAAAGGTTCTATCCAAAGATTACAGAAAATATTTGCTTTAATGTACACATAGAAATGAAAAAAAAAATATTTTTAAGTTTCTACATTTTTTATTAAATTATTTCTCAAAACGCTCTTTGAATATCATGCAAACACTTTTTGTTAAAGAGACAAAAATTGCCTGAAAGAAGGTTAAATCTAGTTGTGTTGACATGAAAGTTTTACAATGTTGCTACTATGTATCTTTTTATTTCTTAGCTAAATAATTGTATTGGTTATATTTTAATATTATTGATTAACTGATAATGATGATATATGAGAATCTTTTTTTTTAATTTTCAAAAAATGTATAGTATTTCTAGATATTTTAATGCAATTTCTTTATTATTTTCCCATTTTGAAATAACCGTAAAAGACCTTAACCAGTGAAATTGTAATAATTTTATATTAATTGTTTTCAAATACGTCTTGTGCTCAGTTATAACCTGCTCATCTAGTATGCAGGAGACCTAATGTTCAAAATCGCTGACAACAAGTGTTATAGTGTTTAAAAAACAAGGTGATTCGATGGTGTGTTAAACAGTTTGGTGGGAATTTTCTGGATTTTATCATAAAGAAAATTCTAAGTCGGAATATATACTTTTACAAATTTCTCTGTTAAGGCATCATTTCCTTATTCAGGTGGATAAGCTATTAGGAGCTTATATTAATGGAACTCGATGTAAAAGTGTTTTCAAGATATTTAGATTAATTCAATACCAAAATGTTTTATTAATATAACTTTTCTTATTATTCTGTGTATTTTCCATTCTACTCATTTAATTTTAACCTTTTTAATTTTACTTTACACACTGCCTTAGTTGGTTTTCCACCACTATGTTAAATTATCATTATCTTCATTTTGTGTAATGTATGTATGCATGCACATATTTTAACATGTATTATGATTATATGTATAATCATAATGAAATAAGAAAATAAGAAAAGAAAGAAGATAACTTTTGAGGTTGTATGTATATATGAATATAAGTTGATTTTATCTACATAGTTTTTCTATAGACAATTGCCAATGATATTGGATCTACAATCATGAAAAGTATATGTTGAAATTCATAATATGTAAATTATTCAGTTGTTAGCAGGTAGAAATTAATACTACTTAATACATAAAATCGATCTGTAATTTATAATGATAAAAATTAAAAAAAATAATATTAAAAAATAATTCTTCTTTGTGCTTGATGAAGTTATTTTAGTTTTATTATAATTAATCTATACAATTGGTGACTATATCGACAACTGAATGTCTACTACTATATCTACTACTAATTTTTACATATAATGCCTTTGTTTTGCAAAAACAGAAAAATGCTTGTTCTAACGAAACTTTAAATCTATTTGCACAAGATTATCTAATTTCTCTTTATCTATCAAATCATCATAACTTAGCTAATCATGTCTTGAAAACATTATGTTACATAGTTTGAGGAAATAAATACTATTTCTTGAAGGAACAGAGATTTGCAATGTACAATGAATAAAAAAGTTTTTTTCTCTGTTTGCAGTGCATAAACCTTATTTTTAAAAATACAACAAGTAGTTTTCTTTACAGCTATAAATAATTAATGCCTTATAGTTTTTATTTTAGATATAGCGAAACTTTAAATGGCCGTTTCTTCAGAGTAATGATTTCATACCACGAATATGATACCGAAAAAACACCCCTAGAGCGACCAGTGTAATTTGGATAGAATTTAGCATGCTAAATAGAACTTAAATTATTTTCTCAAACATTTTGCCACTTAATCTATTATGCACTTTTAATATAATTTATTATCCACTTTTAATCTATTATTAGAGTAGAAGAAGGATACGGGAAGAGGTATCTAGGCTCATAAATCTACAAAACATTGACAGAAAACTGATGAAATGATTAAAAACTTGACTTTGCCATCCTTTTGTGCAACTCATTTCCTAGTGTCAACGTGCGCAGCTAGTATGTGGAAGGAATTCGATCGTTGCAGTCAATGCTATCAGAAACGTAGACTCGATGGCGATTGTGATAATGTGTCTAGAGAGTCTTGTTTCGATAATCAGGCTGCCTGGTGGGAATTTTATGGGTTATTATCCCTGCGACATATAAATATATGGCATTTCCCCATAACCCTATCCCGAGACAATGCCTTCCCTTATCTCCCATCGATAGACTGTTCGTAGTGGAACACGAGGTCCACTGATGTACCTAAAGTTAGAGTTAAAGTTTTTAGAGTTAGTTTTTAGAGTTAAAAGTGGTAGAAAAATCATTCGATAACTGATTAAAAAAGATCTGTGTGGCTTCTTAGAGTAACTCTAACTACTTGTCTAACTTGATAACTTTGGTAACGGAACTTCGCTTCAATGCGTCAGTACTGTTCTGTATGGGATTAGTATCTTCCGAGAGGACATATAAGGAAAGAACTTGGTATTTGTAAATTATGTGAGAAATAAATCAGACAACATCTGCAAGACGCTTCAAATGGGTAAGAGATTCTAGGTCATAATCTTAGCTAAATCTATTCGTTTTAAAAATGCATGCCATCAGCAAGAATGAAACTCGGACAGATTAATCTGTTAGTTAGAGAAGAACTGGATTACATGAAAATTTTTGAAAAATATATACCTCATTTTGATTCTATGAAAAAATGAACAAAAAAATTTTTTTTTTTTTTTTTTTTACCGAAATAAAAAATAATGAAATGAAGTATTGCTTCAAACTGAAGAATTTTTTTTAAAAAAAGCCGGTCAATAACACATTTATTGAATGCAATAAAGCTATAGGAAAATATTAGTTATTTTATGTTGATTGTATAACTAAATATGTACACAGGAGAATGTCAGTACATTTGTTCCATTATAGATTCCATTTAAATTAACTATGAAGTTTCCAATACGAAAACAGGTATTTAAATTTTTCTTCAAATACTGCAGAAAGCAATATTAAATTTTTACAATTTTGAATTTGCCTATCATTAAAAAATACTTGAAGTGCAGCTTTAAAAAAATAAAGACAAACAAATTTTGAAATCTTGAAAATTCAAATGGTCAGATTGTCGATCTCTTTAACATTTTGTTACTAGTAATAAAGCAGTATAAATGAATAATTGCTCATAAATATATCCTTCTGAAAAATACTGTCCCTAACTGGAAGGTTAAATCACAAATATTAAAAAAAAAATTCATTTGTTTTTTGATAGAAAGTTAGCTATTCGCAACTCTAACCAAGTATGGTCACTTATATCTTTATTATGCGTATAAAACAACATAATTCTTTTAGAAAGCTATTTTTTACTTTTTCCTTCTTTGTAAAATGTGACTAATATAATATGTGGCTAAGGGAGTTGGTTCAACTTACTGACCACTTTAGAATGGGAACGCAATATTGTTAAGACTATATAATTCCTTTATTAGGCCTTAGTGACACCCCAACAAGCAACTCTAGGTAGGTAAAAGGAGGAAAATCAATTTAATGAAATTCCTCTCAAATCCGACGAAGGGATTTTCCTGCTTATGGAATTAACCCCCATCCCTCACCCCACCGTAGACACATGAACTTTCTGTTAAGCTTAGTTTTTGGATTCCGAGTTAAGCTACTCCAACTAAGATGCAGGCCAAAACACCAGAAATTGAAGGCATAATTACTTATACTCATCGCAACTCAATTATATAATCATAATATATTAATCATTCTCATCACTCAAACTCATCGTCAGATTATATAATATTTTCTAATTTTTATTTACTTATATTTCTGCAAGATGAGAACAAAATAAAAAAAAAAAAACAGTATGAAGGTTGGTTTCAGAATTTCGTTTTTTTTTTTTGTATTAGATAAATACACAAGCTTTAATGAATGAGTAAGAAATTCTATACATTAATGGAATTTTTTTGTTTTATATTAATAAATACAATCTTTTACTTTAAACCGGACAAATTGTTTTGGCATCTAATACATTCAATTTTGTATTATAATAATTATCTTTCAAAAGGCAATGATGGAAAAGTGTATAAGTTTTGGAAAAATGTTGGCGTATAAGTTTGGAAAAATGTTGGCGTATAAGTTTTGGAAAAATGTTGGCGTATAAGTTTTTGGAAAAATGTTGGCGTATAAGTTTTGGAAAAATGTTGGCGTATAAGTTTTGGAAAAATGTTGGCGTATAAGTTTTGGAAAAAGAGTTGGTGTCAAAATATTGGAAAAAAAGTTGATGCCTATGGTTTGGGAAAGAGTTGATGTTAAAATTTTGGAAAAACGTTGGTGTCTAAATTTTGGAAAAAGAGTTATATAGAAACCAATCAAATTAAAAGCGATTTATTTACGCACGAATCGAATCGTACCTTTTATTTTTCTTTATAAAAATATTTTTCAAAATCTGTTTAAATATCTTAATAAAATTTACATTTAAATATTTTCAAACCCTTTTATTTTCTTAGAAAGTAGAACCAAATTTTATTTTTCAGAGAATACTAAAAATGAGTTAACAGTTCTGAGGAATATGATTAATGGTGTTTTTAAATTGCAGAGATTTTATTGTAACATTTCTATCTATTCACATTTTTCTCTACTAAATCAAGTAATCCATCTATATTATCTGGTGGCATGTCTAACTGGCAGGCTCTAAACCGTTTTTATGAATAATTTCAAACTAAATTTTTATCAAAAAATTTTTAATAGTAATTTTAATCAAATTTAATTTCTTAAAAATATATATATCATATGTAAAAAGTAAAATTATGAACTTCGTAGATTAAAAATTTTTGCTTTAAGTAATAACGCAGAATGAAGTAATAATGAAGTCATAATGCCTTAAATTCATAAAAAATTAACTTTTCACATAAAATCGCAAAGTAAGAAAGTTTTAAGAGATATTACAAGAATTAAATAAAACGCTTATTTATGAAATTGTTTATTACAAAAATGGGGATTCAAAAGATGTACTGAATTACTCTTCAGTTGCCATTTCACCTTAAGGCGTTCTAGAAGACAGGGTGTAATACTACTAATTTTTCGGGAGAGTTAAAATTATCATAAACAGCTCAAAAATGCTATCTCTCTTTATACATATACATCTATATACACTGAAGTGACAAAAGTCATGGGATACCTCTTAATATCGTGTCGGCCCTCCTTTCGCCCGGCGAAGTGCAGCAACTCGACGTCGCATGGACTCAACAAGTCGTTGGAAGTCTTCTGCAGGAATATTGAGCCATGCTGTCTCGATAGACGTCCATAATTGTGAAAGCGTTGATGGTGCAGGATTTTTGGGCACGAACAGACCTCTCGATGATGTCCCATAAATGCTCGATTTGATTCATGTCGGGCGATCTAGGTGGCCAGATCATTCGTTGGAATTGTCCAGAATGTTCTTCAAACCAATCGCGAACAGTTGTGGCCCGGTGACATGGCGCATTGTCATCCATAAAAATCCCATCGTTGTTTGGGTACATGAAGTCCATGAATGGCTGCAAGTGATCTCAAGTAGCTGAACATAAGCATTTCCAGTCAATGTTCGGTCCAGTAGTACCAGAGGACCAAGTCCATGTCATGAAAAAAACAGCCCACACCATTACGGAGCCACCACCAGCTTGAACAGTGCGTTGCTGACAGTTTGGGTCCATGGCTTCGTGGGGTCTGCGCCACACTCGAACCCTACCATCAGCTCTTACCAACTGAAATCGTGACTCATCGGATCAGGCCACGGTTTTCCATTCATCTAGGGACCAACCGATATGCTCACGCGCCCACGAGAGTCGCTGCAAGCGATGTCGTTCTGTCAGTAAAGGCACTCGAGTCGGTCTTCTGCTGGAATAGCCCAATAAAGCCAAATTTCTCCTCACAGTTCTAACAGACGAGTCCCTTGTACGTCCACATTGATTTCTGCGGTTATTTGACGCAGTGTTGCTTGTATGTTAGAATTTACGACTCTTTGCAGACGTGGCCGGTCTCTGTCGTTAAGTGCAGGCGGTCGACCACTGAGCTGTCCATGGTGGGATGTTATGCCTGAAATTTCATACTCTCGGCACACTCTTGACACAGTGGATCTGGGAATGTTGAATTCCCTAACGATTTCCGAAATGGCATGACCCATGCGTCTAGCTCCAACTAACATTCCGCGTTCAAAGTCTGTTAATTCCCGTCGTGCGGTCATCATCACGTCAAAACCTCTTCACATGAATAACTTGAACAGAAATGAAAGCTCTGCGAAAGCACTGCGCATTTATACCTGTTCTACGCGATGCTACTGCCATCTGAAAATTTGCATATTGCTATCCCATGACTTTTGTCACTTCAGTGTATATATATTCATCAAAATTTGTGTTTATGTGTGTTACCTGTGCATGGCCTCAATTTACGTAAAAATTTCTCCAAAATTGGCTGGGATACATTTAATACAAAGCCAAGATCTGAAAAAAAAAATTTCGAATTTGGATCAATATTCTTTAAGAAATTAACCACTTAGATTTTGCAGGTTTGGTGAATTTTCGCAATTGGCAAACCATGAAAAATTCACCGACCACGAAAAGCCAAATTGGCATAAAATCTAATTGGATAATTTTTAACTTATATTGATCCAATTTCAGAATTTTTTTTTCATTTGAACCAAGTTTTGTATTAAAAATATTCCTGACAGTTTTGGTCAAATTTTGATGTAAATTGGCAGACAAGCACACATAAAACTATATATATATATATATCTGATTCTTCTAAATACATTAGTAAAGATCATAATCATAATACTTTTCTTAGTCGTAACATAGAGGTCATTTTACGGAAAAGAATCAGGAATCTGAAATTTTTACTAGACCAACCATCCCTGAGCTTTACTACTAATGCGAGACACTTTATATGTGATACATTTTATATTATCACCATCGGGTTCCCTCTTTTCTTGTTGAAGTCGTCCCCGAAGGCACTGTTCACCCCAACACCTATCTGTGAGCTGTTTGCGGTATGCATGAAGCTCAACAATGTTCCACCCTCATTTTTATAACTGGAAGGGAGCTATATAGCAAGACGTTCGGGGTTAGGTATGGAGAAAAAAAAAGCAAAGCCAAAGTAAATTCTCTAATCAACTCTAATAGAATAAAATATCAAAAGATTTCCGAAGGAGGTGCAATCATTTAATGGATATGTGAAGCCTAAAGACAAATATTTAATCTTTGCTACACGGAATGAAATTGATGAAAATACAATCGCTGCCGATTTGCTCAATAAGTTCTTTATCGTAAAAATGAGAAACTTTCCGATTGATCTTGCACTCTACTAATTAAACCGAAATACTTTTCTAATCACTTTAATTGACGAATTTTAATTATAAAAATACAGTGTATACTTTATTCCTCTTCGCTTAAAATATTTTTAAAAAATTCCATTACAACTTTTCTACTTCTAGGGACCACATATTGCAACAATTTCAGAGATACAAAGATTCGGTTCAGAGAAAATTAATCACTTTATTTATTTGACTTGGCTCGAGCAATTGCTCTATACGTTTTGTTTATTGACTTAAGTGTCTGATACAAGTTTTCCAACTTTCCTGAATACAATAAATTGTTGACTTGCTATCTCTTTCAAATGCGATATTATTTAAACATGTTGTTCCATGAATTCTAACTTTTAAAGTTGGTGAGCTGAATGAATTTGTTAAAGTAAGACGAGAAGGAAAGTTAGCAGGACTGTTAATCCATTATTACTTTAGTTTTATTCTTTGCTTTCTCATCATGGGATTAAATTGTGTAAATCAGATGATTTTCTCACATAAACTTCATTTATAAAGCAAAAATTTAATAAATAGTTGGTAAACACTTTATCACCGAGGCGTTTTACCTTCCAAACAAAGTGATTTCAAACTTTCCAGCCAAAGTTTTTAAATATTCTTCACTCTTCATTACCTCATTAATTTAAAGAATTCTGTAAACTGTTCTGATCTTCAAGCTGCTTAATCTCATATTAGCGTAGTAATACTATTCAGTAAACACTATTTAACTAAACTATAGTCATATAAAGTTTTCTTAAATTGTTCTGACAGTTTACAAAATAAATAGCTGTAATATATTTTAAATTTATTGATCAATAATAAAGTTTATAATTCAAACCTTTAACTACAAGATAGCACTGGTGTCTCGGATTTTTATGGTCAAGTGAAAGTTTTTTTTTTAATAGGATGTGTATTCTTTAAATTATAAGAATTTTATCAGATTGTTATTTTAATTTTACAAGTTGAGATGTTTATTTATCAGGATTAATTTATGATAATTTTATTTAAGCCAATTTTAAATTAATATAAATTTTTTTTTTTAGATCTTGGTTTATCATAATAACTTTTACCTTCAATCTAATCAGTGTAAACATTTTTATTTTTCTTGTTTAATTTATTTAAAAAAATGGTGTTTTAAGTTATTAAGCATAATATATAAAATAATTCATTTTATCAAGCTAATATAAATAACAATATCATTAAAAAAAGGCATAAAAGGTTTAAGATATTGATACTAGTTGGAAAAGCACCGTAAATGCTTTAAAGTTTTGTGTCTAAACAAATTTCATCTGTATTTTAATTAAAACAGTTTTTCGATCTTTGTATTGCTTATCTTGCTAAGTGTAAATCTTTTATTTCATAATGTATTTTGTATTAAACATATAAAGATTAATACTTTGAATTTTTAATTTAACCAATTAGCATCACTATTGTAAAATGAAAATATTCACCATTAAACATTTTTGACGAAATGTTACTTATTATATTTATTTATTACAATTATTTATTGACAATCTTTTGTTTATTAAGATAATTTTTGGATGATAGTCTTCCTTCAAGCCCAGAATTTCATTAAAATGAAATAGAACTTTTAGTTTCTCGTGTTTATATAAATTCTCTACACACATTTAAGTGCGATTCATATATTATGTTAAATACCACACATAAAAACTGAAATATCCGACTTTAAATATCCATTAGCTGAAATATCTGACCTTCTGCATTTAGCAAAAATAATTGGCACATTCCTACCAAGAGCTAATTTGATATCCCTTCCCCCACACAAGTAAACTTTTCCAGACTTATTGGGAACCACATACGGAGAAGGGATCATTTTTTGACTCAGGTAGCTTTTCATTTACGGAGAAACCCCACGAAGTTGATGTATTTATGCAAATTCTTCATTGATGGTATTTTTTTCAACCATCTGATAGGAGATAGTGTCTTGCATCAGTCAGGGAGTCCTGGGGTTCAGTTTCTCTGATGAAATTTTCTAAATTTTAAAAAATAAATTTAATTTCCATTTTTTCTCCGAAAGTGATACTGGGAATGTATAAAATTACAATGTATGCGTAAATATAGTTACAAGAACACTTGCGTTTCAAATTCGTATGATTCACCTTGATTTGATCTTCAGATGCCATAACTGATTGTGAAAGAACTTTAATTAGATAGGTAGAATAATATGAATACTTAATTTTTTTTTACCTTGAATTCGGCTTTATCGAAATTCCAATTTTTTATATATATATATTTTTAAACAAATTTAATTGAGCAACACATTTAAAAATATATCTACTCCGTTTAATTTGCATAATTGTTGTAAAGTAAAATATTGTGAAAGAAGCCTAATTAGATAGGTGGAATAATACGAATGTTTAATTTTGTGTTTTTACCTTGATTTCAGTTGTATTGAACTTCGAATTTGTTATATTTTATTTTTTTAAACAAATTTAATTTAATATCATATTTAAAAATATATCTACTCGGTTTAATTTGCATAAAGAAAAATATTAAAAAAATTAAATGATTTTGTTCTATAGTTTAATTACTTTTAATTAACAACATTAAAAAAATTGTAGTAGAAACAATATGCAAAATATTATTAAAATAGAATTTTACTATAATGGCTTAAAATTTCTAACTGATAAATCATATTTAATACACAAAACAACATTTTTTTATATATTAATTGATTAAACTAAATTAAACTGTAACATTTAACCACAAACTTGTAACCAAAGCTTCTATCGTACAATCACAATCTGACTAAATTTATTCGTTATCTCACAACAATGTCGGCAAAATAGGATACCAACGGGAATTAAACCGGAAAGTTGATTTTTTACTATTGAATTACATGGACAAATAGATAAATTGTATTGAAAGGAGTAAACCTGAGTAAAAATTTGTAAAACGCCCACTTTTAGAAAACAAGTAAAAAACCAGATTTTTTAATAACTTGTTTAATCGACTATTTTTTTGAACATTTAAACGTTTTCTTTAAAGCAAAAATGAAGCAAATAGTTTGTTACCATTTAATAACTAAATTTAGTTTGGTTTTATTTTATTCTTTAGATTTCCAATGTTATTTTGTAATACAATGTATGAATTTTTATTGAAGAAAATTAAAAGCGAATTTATTTTGAATATTTATTTATTTTAATTTGAGTATTTATGCTTTAATTGAGTATTTAGTTTTTAATTGAGAATTTATTTTCTTATTAATAAATACAATTTTGTTAATATGACAACTCAGTTGAGATTTCGAGATTACTATTTTTATTAAAAAGCTATAGTTGAAAACTGATAGCAAACTGATCACTGTGTGAAATAACACATGAGGTAGATTTTTTTAAACAAAACGTAGGTTTCATTACTTTAATTAGCCTTTATTTTATAACAATACAAAATAAATGCATCTAATTACGAACGTCATTTTTAACTAATATATTTCATATATATAAAGAAGCCTGCGTTTGCATTTTGGAAAACTTGAGAACTATAACACTTCGAAACTTTTTTTTTCTACAGTTTTTAAATCTGTTTCGTAAGCAAAATTTGCAAAAAAATTTTATTAGTTGGTTAACTAAATAAAAAACCTTATTTTTTATTGGTAAATGGAGCTTTCAAGCTAATTATTACGGAAATCGTCAGCAAAAGTATTACGAGAGTCGTAAAAGAAGCCATAGTTCCTTACGTGTTTTTATTCACCTTTCTCATCATAAACAGTTTTAATTAACTTTTTTTTTCATTAATAAATTATTCGTTAAAGTTTTCAGGAACTAGGATAAGGATCGTGTTAAAAATTCTTAATAATAAAATTAATTCTTAATTAAAAATTAATAATAATAATAATAAGAATTTTTAATTAAATAACTTGATTAAAATTAATCATTTTAGCTAATTAAAAATTATTAATTAATTGAAATGATTCATTTTTGCGGTTGCGTTTTTTTTTAATATTCTTTTTGTTCATTTCAAAAGTTGCATTATATAGGCGTAAAATATATTTCTTATTGTTTTAATATTATTTATTTATTTTTTTAATTTTTATTTTGCTCTAAGGAAGTAAATTAAATATTTGAAACCTTTTTTTTTTTGTGTTTAATCTTTTGTTACGGCTTCGATCTGTTAGAAATGGATACAGGTAAATGTCATTTTTAAAGAGCAAAATTTATTCAATGTTTTTATTTAGAAATAATATATTTCTTTATTGTCATCGATTAACATATAATGAACAGTTTTTTTCAGTTTACTTGAAAACCAGAAGTGATTACAGGTTTCATATATTAAATTTTTTAGATTTTTGCCTATTGCTTATTTTCCAGTAATTTCATGGCTATTAAAGTTGTTTTATTTAATTTTTGGTGTATTAAACATCACTAGTCTCAAATTCGGTTATTAAAAGACTAGTTAGGAATGAGGAGCTTTTACGTTATTAAGTTGAGCAGAATTTCTTGGCGTTTTCTGCTGATATTCTTTTAATTAAATTAACCAAAGTAAAATACACATAATTTTTATTGAAACCGGACAATATTTTTTCTTATCATTTAGTATATGCAGATATATTTATATTTATCAAATATAAACTTCTAAAATACTAATGAAAATATTTAAAAACAGTCCAGTGCACTATATTTGAAAGACGCTATTTACTTTTATCGGTGGAGATTCTAATATCTTGTATCAACCACTCACAGAAATATCATTTTTAATACGCTAAGATCTGTCAGGCTCTCTATTTATCTAAATACTCGCTATATTTTCTCCACCTTTTCATAAATCTGTTTCTATTTTGTGAACGAGAAGTTTGGTCTTGTGAAAATTTTCTAATTGCTCATATTTGAAATACATATTTAAACACAAAAGACAAACAAGAAGATGAGATCTTGTGAATGCTCCCGTATTCAAATTTAAAAAAAAAAAAAAATCCTTGGTTATTTTTATGGTGCAAAATTTCTAACAAAGTAGTAAGATTTGTAATACCATTTCTTTATGCCTGTTTTAAAATTGATGCATGACAATATGTTCCATTTTGTCGATTATCTGAAAACCGTTTGACATGAATTTTGATTTTGATGATTACATCAAAATCAAACTTTGAGGATCCAATCAAGAACATCAGAATCAATCAGACTTCATTACATTTCTTATAAAATTTAAAAATATCATATATTTATTGATGATCTTAGTATTTTTCTAAAACCCATACAGTACAGTCTTTGAATTAGATTGCCTGCCACATTATTTATATGAAATTCTTGGACACAAGAACATCTATATTAATTATTTGTTAATATTTCATAACCCACTTCATTTGGAATCATTTGCTTTTCCAAGCGTTTAGAAAACCGACCCCGTCCAACCAATATTTTTGTACTCCAATAAATAGGAAATCAAGAGAAAAACTAAAAGAACCCACAAATAAAAGACATCACCAGCAATTTCCACGCTCATTTTTCCACAGTGGCAGAGGCCGTGCAATTAAGGTAAACGCTGAGCACATAGCCACCAACGGCCCTAATAACCAAAAGATACTTATCAGCACAGCTTTAGTAGATTCCATTACCTATATCGAGCGGGGAAGATAAATTTTGTTCAAAAATTAATCATTTCCGAATATTCCAAGAGCTGGGGGAATATTTGGCATAGATTTCGGTAACAAAAGAAAACATTGTTTTTGCGTTTATTAAATTTTTTTATCTATAATAAATGGGCTTAGTTTGCTAATTAGTTGGACGATGCTCGGCGAGATTTTGTTTCTGTGACTGCATATTTGCTGAGCATTTAGAATCTGTTCGGATTGTGCCAGAGGGTCATTATTAACAGTAGAAGGTGGTCCAGGATGTTTATATGTGATATGCGATCGATGGTATCATTTAGGGTTAACGTATTTGTGGAAATTATTAATTCAATCAAATTTGTGCTGTGAATGATGCATCACATACTGTTAAAATATTTTCAATAGAAAGTAATTAATAAAATTTGATTTTATTCTAACTTAAAAGTTTAATAGTATTAAGCAACGAATTAAAAATTTTGCAACTTATTTTATGTGGTATCATATAATGCGGTACGCCATTTTCTACATTTTAGGATATCAATGATTGCCTTTTGGGAAAGATATTACAATGGTGAACTTTTTACTTCTAGAGGGTTTTACCCAAATGCTTACCCTTCCTGTGTCATTCATGGGACACTTTAGCGAATCAATGTTGCTCACCAATGCAATTTGATTGACTACCCGAGAATATCTTCACAATCTCCCTCTCTATGGAAGGAATTCTCAGCCTACAAATTTATTTACCTGCCACAGACACAGGAATTTTTGATAGTCCTTATTGGGGTTCGAAACCGAGTTTCTGTTGTTCGAAATGTTCTGATGTTCTTATGTGCCTTTATGTGAAATTGTAAAAATACAACCATAATAGTATTGCACTAGTTAGCATTTGTTAAAATTTCTAAAAAATGAACTATACATTTTTTTCTCTGAATAATCACGAGTAATTTTAAATAATAAATACTAAGAAAAAAAATATAGTATCTACATTATTCTAATATCTCATTCGTTAAAAAATAATTCATTTTAAAGCGTTGTGTTCATTTCAATACTATAAAATCTAAGAATACAGTCGGAAAAAAATTTTTCAGCGTATTTCATGATATATATAATGTCAATCAGTCATCAGCATATGTAGTCATAGGTATACGAGAAGCATACAAATTTTAAAAAGTAAAATAAAGTAAATCAATTTCTTTTAAAAAAATTGTTTTAAAGAATGTTTACAAAATTTTACGAAACTGAAATAGAAAACTCGTTTTAAATGTCCATGATATAATTTATTTTAATATACGGTTACAAAAGTTACATGTACGCGTTAAACGACTCTCTGTCTCTCTATGTATATATATAGATATACCGTGTCAAAGCAATTCTATATTTGTTATTTTTATACTCCTTTTCAGAAGTGTAAGAAAATTGCGGATATGACTGAAGTTCTATGATGTGGGAATTCTTAATTAAAAATAAAAAGCGATGGATAAATCCACATTCTGAACGGGTAAATTAAATGGAGAAATATTGATTACATCATAATAAATAGTGCTACAAGCTCCCAGAGGTCTGTAGAATTATAAGATAATTTATTCAATGAATAATTTTTAACTAACGAAAGCTAAGGTAAAAAATTTTTTTCAATCAAGTTACTCGTAATTTTTTAGGATATGAAAATGCAAATTAATCAATTTAAAACCCTAAACGAGTTGTTACAGTGTACTATATTTTTAGATAAATTACTATCTGAATGAATAACCAATAAAATGTATTAAAACAGAATATTTATGAGTGAAAACCACATTAAATTTTGTTTCACATATCTTTCGTATTCCAATAAAATTCAGAATTCTATATAAATTTTAAATAGATTCCCATAATTTAGTGATAGTAAGTATTACATTCGAATATTCATTAAATATAGGTGATCATTCAAAAAATCTTCGACATGAGTTTTACAATTTAAAATATCTTACTATGTCTTTTTTTAAAAAAAAAATTACATTGTACCTTTTTATTTTTCTTTAATTGTTGGAAAAGTTAAGATTTAAAAAAAAAAAAAATGTAATCTTAAAACTATATATATTTGCTCGGCCTAGTAGTAAGATGAGCAGGAGGACACAGGCTCGTATCCACTAACAGCATCCGTTGAAATCACTGCTTTCCAGAACGAAAGGACTCAGTGGTGGTTGTAACAGAGTGGGTAAGCGTCTTGTATTGACAGCGGGTAGGAGTTTTCCAGAACTTTCTCACATGCAATAGATAAATGTAGGGCAGTTACTAATAAATCACTTACTCATCATTAACCGGGACATATATTAGTGAACACGAAGTCCACAAATCTTAGAGGAAAAAATTAAATTGACATTTAAAAATTAATTAAACTGACATTTAAAAATTTATTTGATTTTCTATGAAAAAGTAGATTATTCTTAAGAACTTAAAAAATAAATTTTTTTTCAAAATACCATATTAGCTATTATTTAATTAGTTACAATAAATTATTAGCAATCAACATGTTTTAAAATATAACCGCGCAAGCTCTATTTTGCCATTAAAAAGGTTCACTATTTATTAAAAGCATTTAAGCTAGCTTTGAAAGCTACATTATATTTCTAGGTATTTCTAAGTCCTTTTCCATTACATTTTATCTTTGAAATGGAATACCATCTCACACAAAAATTCCTTTCGTATATCTCCAGTTTTTTTTTTTTTTTTTTAAAGGATTTCAAATTCACTTGGTAGATTTCGTTTTAGAACAGACTTCAAAGCAAATTACACTTTCTGAACTAAGCATTGAATAGTCAAAGCAAAATTCTTTAAAAGGTATTTTCACAATTTTTCTTATAAATTTTCTAGTTAAATTTATAGAATGTAAAAACTATTACTAAAAGGCTTGCGTATTGTTTGAAAATTAGAACAAGAGAAAACTTTTAAACGATAAAATTTAAAATTTTCACATTATCTAAAATAGAAATCTCGTATCTATTTGATATCAGTGCATTTATTAATGCCCAATAAAACGACCATATGGTGATGAGTGATTTTATATAATAGAAAACAAATTTAATACTATACAATTCTCATCGTCAACGCCTTTGAAAGCTTCTTACTGTTACTATTATGCCCTCCCTAAATCAAAGTAGATCAGTAACGTCAGTATCCCTTAACTGTGAAAAGATTCCCTCCCTATTTAAATCCGAACCCCGTTTTCTACAGGAAAAAAAAAACCGTTCCCGGCACTTAGTTTGAAAATCCCCAAACCATTTAAGCAGATTTTTATAGGACGAAAACACGGCAGACAAAGTGTGTTTCACTTTAACCGTGTACCTCTGATGTGTTTTCCTTTTTTTATTTCCACCCTTTCTTCTTCACCATGTCTCTATGACAACAATTGTTCAGTAAAAGAATGGTATGAAAATTTCTGAGCCATACCCTTTAGCTTTCAATCTGGAACTATCGATCCACGGATGCTACTGAAGGGAGAGTTGCCATGGCAACAAGTTCTCGGGCCTCCTACGCGAACCAATAATGGACTTCTCTACCTGTTGCTTCGACTCGTGGTTCGTTAACGAGATTTTTCTCCCTAACAAATTAATTTTGCGTTGCAGTTTTTTTTTTTTTTCCTTCTGCCCCCTTTTCTCTCGCCGTTCTGCAAAGCCTAGAGGGTGGATAAGCATTTATCAAACCTCAGAATCAAATAAGAGAAAGATAAATAAGAAAACAGAGGTTCGAAGTGATCACGGGGATTATGATACACACATCTTCGATTCTGTTAGATGTTTAACACTTAAAATAAGTGGCTTCATATGCTCTGGAGCTTAAAAAAAAATTGCTAAGGGGAGGAATAAAAACACTCGTTTTAAATGTTGTTTAAAATAAAAATTAACACTTGTTGATACTTGATGTTTGGGGAGTTAAAAAGCAAAGAGACACTTAAAAGAATTACTGAAAAGTATGATTAAAATTGTAATAAAATGTTTGGAAATTTTTCCTTATTTATTAAACACATTTATTCTGGAAATTTTATTTTCTTTTTTTTTAATATGGGGGACTGAATGAATGAATCTTATGCTTTTGTACTATATTAGAACAAACTTAAAACTGACACTTAATATTTGTGTATTTTGTGGGTAAGTCTTTTGTGGATTTAAATATTGTTTAAAATGAAAATTAACACTTGTTGATACGTTTTGGGAGTTAAAAAACAATGAGATAACTAAAAAAGAATTATTGAAAAATATTTCTCGCTTAGATTAAAATTGTAATAAAATGTTTGGAAATATTTCTGAATCCTTATTTATTAAAAAATTTATTATAGAAATTTCCGTACTCCTTTTTTAATACGATGCACTGTTTTAAAATTACGAAATGCTTGGATCTTATGCTTTTGTATTAGAACAAACTTAAAACTAACACTTGATATTTGGGTATTTTGTGTATAATTTTTTTGTGAAGGAATAAAAATACTCCATTTATATATTGTTTGAAACGAAGATTATCCCTTGTTGATACATTTTGGAGAGTTAAAAAACAACGAGATACTCAATAGAGCAACTGAAAAGTATGATTAAAATTGTAATAAAATGTTTGGAAATTTTTCCTTACTTATTAAAAACATTTATTCTGGAAATTTTCTTTTCTTTTTTTAATATGGTGGACTGTTTTAAAATTACGAAATGAATGAATCTTATACTTTTGTATTAGAACAAACTTAAAACTAACACTTGATATTTGGGTATTTTGTGGAGGAATAAAAATACTCGATTTATATATTCTTTGAAACGAAGATTAATACTTGTTGATACGTTTTGGAGAGTTAAAAAAGAACGTGATACTGTTTTAAAAGAATTATGTTTTTTTTTGAACAGATAGTTTTTGTGTAGGCTCGATTTATATATTGTTTAAAAGATTAAAATTGTAATATGATGTTTGGACATAATGTTTTTTTTGAATACTTATTGATTAAAAAATTTATTCTAGAAATTTTAGTACTCCTTTTTTAATACGATGTACTGTTTTAAAATTTAAAAAAGAATGAATTTTATGCTTTTGAAAATTTGTGTAAATTTAAAACTAGCACTTGGTATTTGGGTATATAGTATGCAAATGTTTTTGCACTGTTTGTTACACAGTTCATCATTCTCAAACTGTAAAGGGGCAGCTCAGCTCTAGTTACAGTGATGTAGTGTAGTGTCCCACCTGAATTTGTTGATTGATCTGGCGTTTTTCCTGTTTTATTAAGATATTAATCGAAATATTGAAACTGAAATAAACGATATAATCAATGAGCTAGCAAAAGAAAAAAATATTAAATATTAATAACTTTTTTTTTTGTAAATTTTTAGAAGTTAAATTTTAATTTTATGTGCAATTTTCCTATTTTTAATGTTCTCTTTTTTATGTATTTGAACCAAATTAGTACAATTTAAAAATAATTAATAAAATAATTTATATAGTGAACTTCAAATAGCCCTACAAGACGATATCTTAGGTGCACACCTGTCTGATTGCTATCCATTTCACTTATAATAAATGTAGAAGGTATAAAAAAAATAGTAAAAGTAAAATTAAAATTTTATATAAATCAAAAGAAAAGTTAGAATATTACATCCATATATCATTTATTGTTACTACCACGTACTATTAAAAATTTAAGATTTTCAAAAAATTTTCTTTTAATATTGCTTTTAATATAGTTTAGATTCGAATCCGCTGGCTGCGTGCTTTTTTGTCATTAATTTAAAAACGAGAGGATTCGACAAGTTGCATGTTTGTAAGTTTGTTACACTGTTTTAACAATGTTTTTTTACGCAAATGCACCATCCTTTGACGGGAATGACGGAAGAGCATCCTCTTCAAGGAAGACTTTTAGAGGCTTCCACAAGGCAGACTAATTATCGACAAGAGAAACCAAAGAAATATCCTTTAGAATAAATATATTTTCTTCCTTAAAAAAGATTACAAATGGTGAAAAACTTGATTCATGGCCCAGCTATATAGCATAGGCTAAGGTTTGAAGACACCATTCACAATAGTGGCGTGCCATTCAGAAACTGCCTTCAAAAATAAAGACTCGATGGCGACTATGGTCGTTTGTATAATTGTCTGTCTGGATGTTTTTCTGTCTTTGTCACATATGAAATAGTGAATAATAGTTACTTCTGAAAGTCCTCCAGGAAGACATTAAAATAGATACTGTCGTGATGTATATATTACCTGCAGTATGAATCCATCATGTAAGAAAAAAAAAAAAAATTTGTATTTGTTGGTACATTATCCAACAAATTGATTTTTGTATAATTACAAAATATTTCTTTGAAGAAAATAAATACAAATATGTAACTTGTTTTCCAGAAAAAAACCCCAGGTAAATATGAAAATATAAATTTAATAAGAATAAGAAGATAAATTAAATAACAAAATTGAAAAGGGCATGAATTAAATAAGCTTAATTTAATTCATTAAATATATTAAAAATAAACCATTTAACTGTAAATAATTGACTATAAAGCATTATTATTATAAAAATGAATTAGCCGAAGTAACTAGAAAAAGGGGAAATTCCAAAAGTTAAATTCATTTAAAATTTATTTACAAAATTATTTTTACTTGTATATGATATTTTTGTATTTAAAAATTCTGATAAAAAACACACCAGTTTTAACTAATAATTTTAAACCAAAATTTTATTTATTGTCAGAATATTCATAGTTAAATATAGTCATAGAATTATATGTCATAGTTATTATTTAATTAAATAACAATTAATCAGATTTCTGATTTAGAGTTTAAACATAAAAACTGTAAGAAAAATTATTGAAGAACTTATTTAAACCACTAATTAACATTGGAATAAATGAAAAATCTTTTTTTATTTACTTAGTTTTTGTAATTTTATGAGTTACTAACGCACAAAAGAATTGCATACAAGCGACGCATATATTGACAGAAATTAAAATATTAATTTTAAAAATATTATGTATTTACCAAATTCCCAATCCATCATTGAATAGAGTGTTAGAAGACTACCTGTCACATTACGAAATAATATAAAAGTTATTAAGAGAAAAATAGATAAGATTTATTTGCAAACTTATAGTACAACTACAGAAATTAATAAATTTTGATGCGTGATTCATATAGTGCTTGTAGAGCATCCAAGAGATATTCGACTTTATACCTTGTATTAATATTTTTTTTTTCCAAATGCAGCTGGCAATACAGGGACAGCTATCTTTACTCCATAAGCAAGAGCTGTTATTCATTTAGCACTATCCAGAGGGAATGTATAGCTTGAAGATATGCTACGGACGAGTAACACTACTCCCCACAACACCCTACGATCCTATTAGACCGGGATCTAAGGTTTAAAGTGAATTCCGAACCACTGCAAACATCCATGGCTCCGCCAGGACCCGAGTCCGAAACCTGTGGTATCGAGTGCCAGAGCGCTAGCCACTCGTCCATCAGGCCCCATGTGTTAATAAATATGGGCAGTTATAAATTAATAGCAGTTACGAAATGCTGTTTTAGTTCTTACAAATTAAAAAATTAAAAATCAAATTAAAAAAACTGATGGCCGATATTTTACATAATTACATATGAAAAAAGGTTTAATACATTTAAATTTGAACGAATACCACTTAGAATTCTTCATCGTCAGATATGATGAACAATACATGCCAATAGACAGGGTATCGCTTGAACGCACTGTGAGCAATCAGTGATCTCGAATAGAAATTTATTAACTACAGCAGTTATAATTTTGTACAGACATTTTATTTCAATCTCTTCTAGTTATTTTATCAAATTTTATAATGTTGTCAATAATTTTCGGTTATTTTCTTTATACATCTCTTCCAAAATTCAACTGGCAACCCTTAAGTAAATTGTCTAAATCTTCCTGATCAAGTCAAATGCAGAAAAAAGAAAAATTTTTTGGATTTTATTTTATCAACGTATGACAAAAATATTGTTTTGAAATTGTCAGATATGCAAATTGAAATTCTGTATAATCCTTAAAGCCACTATGCGAAAAGTCTATGTAACCAGCTTAAAAAATATCATTTGATCAATTGTGATGCTTCATAATCTCTATAATGGTCCAAAATTGATTTCATTTTTACAGTGAGTAACTTTTTTTTTTTTTTTTTGAAGGTATAATGCTTTTGATATTTTAAAAACATATAAAAAAAGCAGATGTATTTTCGTTTAAAATTCAAAAGTGTTTCTATTTTGGTAACAATTTAAAACCACATATCATTTTTCTGTCAAAAATTTATTTTATAACTATTTGGCATTCTGCTTGCATACTATATTAGTCAGCAAATTTGAAAGAATAAGAAATTTTTAAGACATCTTTAGAGAAAAAAATCCGTAATATAATCATAAGAATGCATAAATAAAAATAACAGAAGATTAAATAAAAAATTTGAAAAGAAGTTCATAAAAGGTTTAAAAATAGTAGCGATCTTTTATAAAATATTGAAATAAGAATCTATTATAAAAGGTGCAATTTTAATTGAATGTATAAAATGTTTGTACTAAACAATACCAAATACTTGGAAAATGCTTTGATTCAAAGACTTAATATTTTTCTGTGAAATATATTTTCACAATAAATGGTTCCAATTATTTTTATAAATATTTTCATTAATCTAACTTTAGCTCAATCTGTGGAGAAATTTCGATAGAAATTAATTTAGCATTTTTTTTTAATTAAATCATTATGTTCTTCTAAAGAAATGATAAAAAAAGTGAATAGAAGGAAAATTGATTGAAATTAATGATAAAAAGTGAATAGAAAAAAATTATAGAAATTTATGATAAAAAAAGTGAATAGAAGAAAATTTATAGAAACTAATTTAGTATTTATTTAGTTTAAATCATAATGTACTTCCAAAGAAATGATAAAAAAGTGAATAGCAGAAAATTAATAGAAATTAATGATAAAAAAGTGAATAGAAGAAAATTGATAGAAAAATTAATGATAGAAAAAAGTGAATAGTGAATGAAAATTGATAGAAATTAATGATAAAAAGTGAACAGAAGAAAAGTGATAGAAAATGATAGAAAATTTTGTATTTACTCCATTTATTTCATAAGAAGCAATTCCAAACAAAGAATTCTTGATTAGAGTGTTAGAAATTCAATAAAGCAGCTTTTATATTTATAGTTTTCTGTTGCTTATAAGCCATGACTGCAATTAAAGATGTTTTGACTACTCAAAAGAAGTTAAATACCTTCATTAAAAGATCTTCAAGCAACTGATGAAGAGTATAAAATATACCGTTATATAAATATACTCTATATAACAAGTTTACTTCCACTTGATTTGGCAAATGAATCTCATCATTGCGATGGTTTTGAAAGAGCGTATGTCTATTTTATTGCATTTGTTACCATTGTGGTATTTATAGAGGAATAAATGAAGCTAAATATAATTTAAAGTCTGTGTAAATATGTGAATTCCTTTTAAGCTTGAAATTAAACGCATCTTCAAAACAGCAAATCGATTAAATTTCCAAGTACTGAAGTTGTTTTTCTCAAATAATTCTGCTAGTTAAAATAAGTTCATTCAAATCATAATTAGCGTTTCTTCTATTTAAAATAGTTAAAAACACTTTAATACTAATAGTTTACTTTACTTTACTTTAATGCTTTATAGTTAAAAATACTTTAATACTTTTTCTGAATGGTTTGCATATGAAAGGTTTGTGAATAAATGGGCATTTTTTTGAAAAAAAATAGTTCAAGAATATATATTTTTTTGAAATATTCAAAATGAAATAAAATTAATCAAAAGTTAAATAAAATTACAAATTAAATAAAATTTAAAATTAAACAAAATAATTAAAAATTAAAAAAAAAAATAAAGATTAAATATGATTAATTAAAAATTAACTTAAATTAATGAATTAAAATAAAAGTTAAATAAAATTAATTAAAAATTAAATAAAATTAATAAAATTCCTGAAATTTTTTTTTTGTATTATAGTGCATACTTTTTACATACTTTTATAGTTATTTACTTTCATGCTTTATATAAATATCTGCTGAATAATACAAGTGAAAAAAATTAGTATTTTTTTGTTTTGGATGTTCTAAAATATTCACCCCTTGCAAGCGAAACTGTATGACTTGTCTAAAAATATTTTAATGGTTTTAAATGGAAATTTTGATTAAAAATAGTATTTTTTTAATCTATTAATTATATTACCGTCCAGTTAAAAAAGAATTTAAATTCCTTAAATTCTTTCCTCTTATTAAACTTAAATAAAGATATTTCCCATTTCATTTGCTTTATAATCCAATCTCAAAATCAAACGTTTAATTAGATTTTCTTGCACATTTTTACAGATTGAATTTGTAATGGAAGTATTAAAGATTAAGATTTATATTTTGATACAGGAGAACACCCAAGGGGCTGTCTGATATAATATAATTTGACTTATTTTCACTTAAAGGAAAATAAGATTTAAAGAATTTAAAGTGCATATAAGCAAAAAATACAATTCTAAGATATGTGTGCTAAAAATATCTTGGAAGTCTCCTCGAAGCTGAAGAAGTAAATTATAATAAAATTATTTTCACAATTTTGGTAATTTTACTGATAAAATGCAGATTTTTTATTTTGTATTTTTATTTTAATATTATATTTTAATTTTTATTTTATAGTTATTTTAACTTTCAATAGATAAAAAAATAATTTTTGATTGCTTCATTATATAATTAGTCGAAATATAATAATATAATTTATTATAATATATTATAAATTATATTATTATAATTTATTATAATTATAATTATAATATAATTTTATCGAAATTCCGAACAGCCGATTTATTTTAATCGTTTAAAATTTAAATTTATGTTTTATATATTATATACACATATATATTTATGAATATACTTTATATAGTATCTATCGTCTTCTTCAATGGCGCAACAATCACATGGTGGGCCAAGGCCGCCGTCTACCTGCTGGCAAATTCCGAAACATGTTTTCTTTTACGGGGTCCGGTTGTCAGTCCTGCTCTTTACAATCCTATTAGACTGGGATCTATGATTTTAAATGGATTCCGAACCACTACAAACATCCATTGCTTTGTCGGGAATTGAACCCGAAACCCGAAATCTAATTTAAAAAACAAGTGGATTCGATACAGTTAAAATGTCAAGTTGCCTGTTGGGAGTTTTCTAGGTTTTCTTTTCTTATGACACGCAAATCCAAGGAAACTAGCCATAAAAGTCCTTCTGGATGGCTTTTTACATTTCCATCACATCGGTGGACTGTTCATAGTAAAGTAGGTGGAAAATAAGGTCCCTGATTTATAAAAAAAATTGCTAAAAATTTTTTAAAAAATTATGTTAATGATCAGAATAATCTAACCAGAGTGATTTAGTAGTTTTAGTGCATATCTTCTCCTTTTTATGCCTTAGAATCAAGTTAGAGCAATGCAAAAAAAAAAAATAAAATAATTAGTGTTGTGAATTTCTAATATCATGCCTATTACTTATAGTTTAGTATGGGCGTTATTTTATAAACGATTATACTTTTTATTTTATTTAGCCTCCCTCCCCAAGATAAAATAAATTTATCTTGAGTTGGCTAATTTTTATTTAAAATATTTTGGGTGGTCTTTAATTGGGGCCCGCAAGATAAAATTAAATATTATAAATTATGGGTGATAAAATTTACAGTAATTTGTAAATTTATTTTTTAAACTATAGACGAATGTAGGAAGAAGGTACATTTATTGATAATTTACAATTAACCACTGAAATAAATCAATTACTTAGAACTATAACCTAAAATGAAAGAATTTTAATTGTTAAACTTTTTAATTAAGCAAAGATTTCTTAATTTATGCTTAGGGAATAAAGCCCATGATTGATAGGGCCTAATAATTACAATTATTTGTTTTAAACAACAACTGTTATACCTACGCCATAACTAAGTGAATTATTTAGAAAGTAAAATTATAAACGAAAATAAAAAACATGCCTATTTTCAGACATTAAAAAATAAAATACAGTGTTTATTGAGAAAAATGTTTCAATTAATATAAATAAAAAATGTGCCAATTGAGAGATATTATATAACACAATTAAGATACACAAAAGAAAAACACCTCTCGTCTCGAAACCTGCCAATAGGAAGACGGTCTTAGCCCACCATGAGGCTGTTGTGCCACTGATGATGATGATAATGATGAAAATATGCGCTCGGCAGCACAGGTTACGGGTTAGAATCCCGGTGGTACCATGATTATTTGTAGTGATTCTGAATCTAGTTCAAATCGTAGGCCCCTGTCTAACAGTCGAGCGTTGGGCTGACAACCCTATCCAGTAAAAAGAAAAACGTCTCATGTTGCGCCATTGAAGAAGAATTAAAATATTATCGAAAGTTGCAACGGAAAATGAGAATATTAAAAAATAAAATGAAATATATAGTACTGTACTGAATATTGTTTTTTTATGGTAAATTATGATAATTGTACAGTCTTTTACACAGTATTGCAATCCTTTTTTCTTTTCAGTACTTCAGTAAAGGATGTAGATTGGAATAATTAATATGTGGAGTAGAACTGATGCTCGAAGTAGGATGGATGTCTGTTTAAAATTAGTAGAATTTGACCATTTTAGCAGTTCGCCTTTTCAATCAACTGTTCTGAACAGTTGATTGGACACGCAAAGTGTTCCGCCCTACATTCGGCACAGTTGAGGAATTTCCGTCATTATGATCGTTAGTACAAATTCTATGTCACAAAACTAATTAGGAAACGATACGTTTCAAATTTAAAATATGAAATTCAATAAAGTGACTATGAAACAGCTTCTATACCCATGTTTATAAGCTAACCGAATTATTTCGGAGATAAATTTATAAACGAAAATAAATAAATAAAGGCGATTGCGATATATTACATAGCACAGTTAAAAAAAATATTACCGTATGTTACAACAGAAAATGAGAATACTAAAATAAATAAATAAATAAATAAAATAAAATAAAAAAAAAAAAAAATGTGTAAGTATAAGGTACAGTACAGAGTAAAATTTTTTTCTCTCTGTAAATTATGGGTGGTGTACAGTCTCTTACTCAGTACTACAGTTTGTTTTTTCTTTTCAGTTATGTAGTAGCCAATATAAATTTGATAGATTGCAATATATTATTTAACACAGTTAAAAAATATTGCTGTATATTACAAAAGAAAATGAGAAAATTAAAAAAAAAAATTAAATTAAATGGGAAAATATAAAATACAGTATCGAGTAATATTTTTTTTTCACTGTAAATTATGATTGTTGTACAGTCTTTTACACAATACTGTTTTTCTTTCTTTTCAGTTCTGCAGTTGCTTGTATAAATTCAAACTACCGTAAAATTATGCACTGTACACAAATTCAAGGTTCACAAATTTACAACAGAAAATGAGAATATTAAAAAAATAAATAAATGAAATGTGAAAATGTAAAAAGTACAGTACCGAGTAAAATTTTTCCTCTCTGTAAACTATGATTGTTGTACGGTCTTTTAAGCAGTACTGTAGTTTTTTCCTTTTCAGTTCTGCAGTAGCTAATATAAATTGAATGGGAAAAAATGAAATGGGAAAATGTAAAGTACAGTACCGAGGAACATTTTTCTCTCTGTAAACTATGATTGTTGTACAATCTTTTACGCAGTGCTGTAGTTTTTTTTTTTCAGTTCTGCAGTAGTCAATATAAATTCAAACTACCGTAAAATTATACACTGTGTACACAAATTCAAGGTTCACAAATTTATAACAGAAAATGAGAATATATAAAAAAAAAAATAAATAAAAATAAAATGAAATGTGAAAATATAAAATACAGTACCGTGTAACAATTTTTTTCTTTGTAAATTATGATTAAATTAATGATGAATGATTGAATTAAATTCTTTTTACGCAGTACTGCAGTTTTTTTCTCTTCAGCTCTGCAGTAACCAATATAAAATAAAAAATACAGCAATATTATCCACTGTTCAAAAATTTTACAAAATCGCACTTGTGGTAGTTAAACTATGATTGTTGAATACGAGATGTTTTATAATTGCGTGGATTAATAATCAGAATTAGTACTGAATGTGAAAAATTCCTGAAGAAATAAAATCAGATTATAAATATATACTGCATTGAACGCCATCGTTCGGTAACATAATTTAAAAAGTAAAATAATTCAATATAAAATTTTGATGTCATTATTTAATGTTTTGTCTTCCAGATATATACAACTCCACAGAGTTAAATGTGTTAGAGTATTTATCTTTTCTATTCTTTTCTAAATTCGTAAACGTAATTAAAATAAGTTTCTGAAAGCATACTAAATAGTACGATTTTTTTATATCCGTATTCTCGTTATTTTGAACCGATTTAAAGAGGACTCATCGTATTAAATACAAATAGCGAATGACTCAAAAGTACCTGGTATTAATAAACAACAATATATTCAAAACAAAGGAATTACATAAAGGTGATCATTCAGAGAATTAAAAAAAAGAGGCTTCAGCAAAAGAAAATTAGAAAACAATATATTTAATTATTAGAAAACAATATATTATTAGAAAACAATATATTTAATACAAAGGAATTAATTACTTTTTTTAAAGTTGCTTATTTAGTGTCCAAGAGAATTTTGTCATAAAAAAAAAAAGAGGATTTAGCTCAAAAAGATTTTTTTTTTTTTTTTTTTTTTTGAAGTTTTTAACTAATACTTTTTTTGAAACACAGGGTGACCATAAAATAATTTTCCATATTGGGAGATAACCACAGCTGAATGGAAAACCATATTTCATTTACCTGATGTGCAAAGCATGGGAGTAAATAATACCAAAAAGTCGCCTATAGGTGAAATTTTGGCGCTGCTGTCATGTACGTACTAGAAAATTTATTCAATCTAGATAGATGAGACTTGTTAGTCAATAATTTCCAAAGCAATTTCTGCCTCGTTCCCGGACATCACCCCATGTGACTTTTAGCTGTATGGGTAACTTAAATCCGTGTATACAAACCTGTGTCATTTAAAAGAGATCAAAAGACGGACTATAAAAAACATCCAAAGTGACAGTTTGTGCACAGCAATAGCTAGAGTCATACATTGGATGCAGTCAGTATCTTGTACACACAGGAAAGGTCAGCACATTGAACCTTCCTCCAACCTACTTTCTTGGACTCTTAAAAAAATTTTTTTTTGAACAGAGAATTGTATTCTAAACTAATTCAGCCTCTTTAACTATAACTTTTGTAACTCTCTAATTCTGATTAAACATAATTATTAAATTTAAAAAAAAAGAGGTACGGGGGAAATTTCTCCAAAAGACGCTCTCTAACCTGGACCACCTTTGTCTTGCGCATGGTCTGAGGAACTTTAATGTTGATTGATAAAAGATTATTTTCTTTGAGTTTCAAATTGTATGCCATTTATTTTTGTATAAGCTTTTTTTTATTATTCGAACATTAATGAAATTTTGCATAATCATTTATTAAATAGCGATTACCCTGTATAAGTATCGACAAAATAATTCTATAGATTAATTTGTTGCTTCTCTAAGAAAATTTTGAATAATTAAACAAATATTGCTCTTTGTCATGAAGAGTGAATAAAAATTGCCATGAAACATTATTACTAATATTTGGTATACACTTTCATAATTTATAAGTTACATTAAATTGTTTCTTTTGTAGAATTAATTTCTATTTAAAGTTTTTAAGAAACATTTGAAAACAGATATATTCAATTTTTAACATACGAAAAATTTAATTTCTATCATTTTCCTTCATATGATTCCGAGTATTACTGTTTGAATTTATTATCTATTCAAGTAAGATTAATAGAATAATAAAAGTTTATTTAAGTTATCACGTGTATTTTGCTAGCGAAGCATTTTGATATTTGGTTAGAAAATTGGATAAGTCAGTAAACGCATGAAGCATTAAATGAAAGTATTTTCTTTTGGGCACAATAAGTTATAACATTTTCACAATGTAAATGAGTTACGTTACATGAAATGTATATGAGTTGTGTTACATCTGTTAGCACAAAATATAAATTGCGATTTTTTTATATTATATAATGTTTAAACAGCACATAAAAATACTTTCTTATTTTCATTACTTCATATCATTCCAAAAGTAATTCTGTTAAAATATTTTTTTAAGGTAGTTAAACTCCTGTCATTACCAAATGGGTGCACAATATTTTCGCTAGATATTATTATGGTTTAAAAGATCATAGTTTTCTCCTAAATTATACTATTTTGGTTTTCTTTTATTAAATGAGCAATCAAACCGATGATATTTTATAAAAACTATTTCTTCATTAATTATGAAATGAAAAATTTTAATGTAAAAAAAAAATGTTGAAAGGGACATTTTTTGGGAAATATTTACTCCCCACTTCTGGAGTTAAGCACACAAGTGGGAGAACTTTGACACAATTTCAAGCTATATACTCGCTAACAATAATTTCTTTAAAGCAAAATGTTAACTAGTATACACACCGGTGGAAAAAGAAATCCCACCACCAAAAAGAAATTAGTTTAAAGGAATGAAATTTGTAACAAAACATTTGTCTAGGTAACATATTTGTTTGATTGAAATTTCAAAGTCAAAAATTAAAGCATGCGAGTAAAGAACCATTTCAATTGTGAAATGGTGGTGCATTAAAAACCGTTGTAGTCTCCTCAATATTGAAAGCAAGCATAAACACTACGTAAAAAAGTGACACTTGATTTTGTAACAATAACCGAAAAATATTTTATTTTTACTAAAATTTTTTTATTAGAAACATTTTACAAATACTTTAAAAATACAATTTTAACATCAGAATTATGATACTCAAACATAAAATATTAATGGCAACAAAAATAGTTTCTCCTTTTTTGAAACTTTGTAAAAAATGTAGAAGGACAGCATTATAATGAATGAAAAAATAGTGATTATAATAAGGTATGTTCTTCCCATTAGCCTTTATAACTTCAAATATTCTGTTTGGAAGTGAATTGTATAGAGATTGAACTTCTGTTTGACAAAAATTGTCCACGGGTCATTCAATGCTTCTCGAAGCTGAGTTAGCGAATCAAATTGCCTTCCATCTGCATAAACTCGACGAACTAGCTTTGCCCAGATGTTTTCCACTATATTAAGGTCAGGACTTTTGGATGGCCATGGTAAAACATCCACATTATTTGTTAGAACCAATTTTTGACTCCAGTCGCGGTGTGAATGGAAGATCCGTCTTGCTGAAACTTTCACTCTTCACCCCCAAGTCAGAGCCATAAGGAAGAAGCTCGGAATTCAGCACTTGAATGTAGTCTGTATGTTTTTGCCTACCATTTAAGAAAACCAGACTTGTCCTTCCTCCGTATCCAACAGCCAACCAAACCATTAAACTACCTCCTCCCCATTTGTCGTGTTGAATAGTATTGTCTTCATTCCCAGACAATGCCAGTAGTGCTGATACCTGTCTGGACCGTCTAAGTTACATTTCTTTCATTGGAAAATATCACAGAAGTCCATTCTTGTAGTCCAAGACATGTGCTCTTAGCCCACGCTAAACAGTTATTTATGTGAACTTGTGTCCACTTAGGATGATGTTTCCGTTTTTGAAAATGAATTGTTTAGATCTTTTAATATAGTTGTAAACTGTTTGTTTCGTCACATGATTAAGTCATGCTTGATTTCTTGCCTTTTGAAACACTTCCTTTGTTCTTCTTAAGCACACGAACAAGTTTTCTTTCATCACGTGGTGTTAACTTTTTCGGTCTACCAGTCTTCTTTTTTCTTTCCATTTTTATAAGGATTTCTGATAAAGTTTGAAACTGTATTGAGGCTCACCTGCAACAATCGAGCAATCTCTCTGACACCTTTACCATCATTTTGATATGCGGGAAATTTGGCCTTTTTGAAAATAGTTCGAAGGTATTCCTTTAGGCATTTCTGAGAACGGAGAAACAGCGTGTAACTCTTAAACAGATTAGATTTTTTTGACAGAAAAGGATAAAGCAAAGTACAAAATCTATTTAACTAAAGAACAACCTCACTAAATTAAATATATTAGCAAGTGTCCTTCCTTCTACTTTTACGCATCGGAAATTATATATACTAATTTTATTATTAATATCAGTGGGAGATCATTTAATTTTGCCAAAATGAAAAAAAGGGTCATTAAACTAAATCGGCATAAATATCTGGTAGTTAGGAGAAAATAAGAGATATTAATTGGCAAAAAAAACACTGTCCTTCTATTTTTGCAGTGTAAATCGGCATGCATTGTGGCCTACAGGGGTCATATGCCATTTTGCCATTTGGGCTGGAGTTTAATGCCTAATGCCCTTGATCAGTCAAATCAGCAATGGCCTATTCTGGTTATGGATAATGGGCAGATTTGTAATCCAATAATGCCATATGTGCTGCTCTATGGGAGAAACACTAGCCCATCTATAGAGCAATTTTGGGTGACAGCAAAGGTATAAAGATGAGCGTTATCCTGTTTCAATTCCTGGAATAGTGATCGAAAATGGAAGCACAATTAGTTCATTCACTAGTGAAGTTCAAATTTGCTGTCATTGTGCTTAGAATAAAGACGATAGTTCTCCTGCTGTCATAGAAAATTGCACTCCTGACCATAACTCCTGGTGTACGTCCAGTGGGTTTTAGACTTAAACAGATTGGTTAAAGGCGCTCACCTATTCTCCTTCTAACTAACATACGGCCATCACTGGCACCAAAGACATAAACGACTTTCATCTAAGAGCTCAAGATCTTATAGCCACCCCTCCAATGCGCTCTTGCTTGACACCACTCAAGTTCCAAATGACGGTGATTTAGAGTTAGGACATGACATGAACGCTACAGAGTGGAGTGATCCCTCAAGTAAGTAATATATTTGTTATCGTTCATTTTGTCACTCTGGTGCCAACAGAAATTGAATTTATTCTAAAGATGAAGTACGATGCATTACATCCATGCGGCGAATACGATGGTTGTTCCACTTAGGGGTCCGCGTGCAGCTGGATCCCGATTTTCTTGAGACAATACCATTCCAGTGACCAGCGCTGCCAACAATCCAGAGCAGTAGATACATCTCTGCCAAATCCTCCTGCTATATCCGAAAAATATCCTACTCGTTGCCTTTATCAGTATGGACCATTGCTTATTTGACTGAACCTCCATCCCACAAAAATTACATTAATTACGGCAATTACATTAAAAACGCTCTCTATTGAAGGTTGCGAACTTCCCAAAGCTTCTTCATCAATCTGTTAGCTTCATAGGTTCATTCCATGACTTAGCCAGAGTGAGGTCGCCACCAATTCATGCATGGTACGCCGCTAAATATCCTGGTATGTCCTTTGCAGTGCTCCTGTCTCAGATCTGCTCAAACGACTTTAGCTAGCCTAAGGACTGGCCACAAAGAGTTTGACCCTTCAATGGAGACGAGAAGACATTTACCCTTTGTCATTGTTCGGCCATCGCGTCTCCTTCTCATCTCATCGATTGTATTGGTGCCTCTGTGAGGCAACTGTTGAATGAGGAGAGGACCGTTTTACGATCTATTGATGCAGCATGATCTACTGGACTTGGTTTAGGATTCTAAATTAAGGGCATAAGCAACAGCAACAACAAAAGCTAACATTAAAAACAACGCATTGTTTGCATACTTGAATTTAAAAAATCGTTGAAACTGCAGCGGTTATTAATCTACATTTGATTTTTGATTTTGACATCCATTTCACATTTGAAATGGTTCTATTTGCGTATACCTTAACACGTGACCTTGAAATTTTAAATAAATATGTCCCCCATGACAAATGCTTTACTATTTTTAGATTTATATTTTGCTATCTTATATTGACTAACTATGATTCGTTTATTATCACCAGAACGATAATTGTTTTGACAAACTGAATTGTCTTCTTTATTCTTGAGAACACTCGCAAGAAGGAATTGCAGTCTTTGCTGCTGACACTATTTATCAATGGGTTTCCTAAAATGTATGTGTTTCAGAGAATCCCGCCACCTTAAAAACAACACTTTATCTTTCTGGTGTTTAATAATACAACAAAAATGTGATAAAATAAAATCAACGACGGAAGTGGGGCAAATCTAACAATGTTTGTATTTACAAACATAAACGTACACGTTCCTCATATGTAACAAATATATGGGGTGTAATCTATCGTAACGTATCTTTAAATATAGTGAGTTAAGAGCCATATCCACATAACCACCTAAAGCCCTATCCACATAACCACCTAAAGCCATATCCACATAACCACCTAAAGCCATATCCCATAACCACATAACCACCTAAAAAGCCATATCCACATAACCACCTAAAGCCATATCCACATAACCACATAACACCTAAAAGCCATATCCACACATAACCTCTAAAGCCATATCCACATAACCACACCACCTAAAGCCATATCCACATAACCCATCTAAAGCCATATATTAAACGAAAGTTTTGAGTATCACACTTTAAAATCGGTTAGCAGAAGTTTGGATGAAATCGAAACTAATGCAGTTTCCCTTACCAGCTCGGGAGAGAATTACCACCCAGCCTGATGTATTTTTCTGATTTTGATAAGCATCCAAGAACTTAAGAGATAACAGAGATCCTTTTCGAATTTACACTGAAATGTTAAGGAAAAAACGAACATTCGGCTAAATATTGCAAACATGGACTCGGCTTAAGGGACAGTCAATTATGTGGTCCACCTAGTAGACGTTTAACTTAAATCAAATTCCAAAATGCTAAACATTAATAGTAATTATGCAAATTATCTTAATTGCTAGAATATTTCTCACTACTAGAGCAAGTCAAACGAATTTGCAACTAAGTGAATCAGATACCTCACATAAGCAAGTATACACAATTGTTTTTGTGACATACACAAATTATTCAGATCTCAGCAATATCACAATGCCAACTTTTGTCAATGCCAGATTTAAATAATGTATTTAGATAATAGTTGATAGATAATAGATAGTAGGTTGGATTTGAAAATCTTTTTTGCATTTTTGAAAATCCTGTATAGCGTCATTGTTAACATTGTTGACTTTATAAGCAGTTTTGAGAAAATATTTCGAAATTTTAATTTTAATGTAAGCAATAATTGCTGATTAATAAAGTAATAGTTAATTTTTTTGAAAATTGTATTTGCTCTGTAAAATAATTTGTGCAATTACGTAATTTATATATATATATATATATATATATACATATTTTCTGTCGTAGATAATGGAAATGTAATGAAAAAAAAATTTCGTACATTAAAAAAAACAACTTTTATTATGTACAATTTTTTAACAAAAAAAATGTTAAAAAGAAAAAAAAGGATTGTACTTTACTGTGTGTATTTTTTAAATTTATTTGATTCATTAAATTTTACAGAAAAAAATGAAACGCTATGTGTTAAAATTATAAAAAAAAATTTTTAAAAAAATTTCTTTTTATTTCCGTTCAATTTCATGCTTAGGAGTGGTTTATTATTTTCACTTATCTGGAAAACGTTTACAGATTTCTTTCTTAATATTCATATGTATATTAAATGATTAAATACAACTATGATGCATGGGATCTTAAATTTCTTAGTATTATATCATTGCAAAGAAATTTGAATATTTCGTACAAATTTACAACAGTAGATGGCGCCATGAGACAGAGACATCAAAGGTAGATGGGTTATCACTAGGTGGCGTAATATTACCATTTTATTTCCTAACACATACAACAGTGGATCTACTTTATGAATTATTTATCATAAATTTATTTTGAGGTTAGTAATGTATATTGATATCTTTCCTATTATATAATAGTCAAGCCTGATTAAATTAGTAACTATTATAAAAGATTCTTAGATTGTATATTGTGACGATATATGCTGTCATCACATTGTTTACTTATTGATTTTCACCCATTAGAAGGAAACGAGAAGCATCACGATATATGGCTGTCATCTATTGAATGCATTGAAAAATAATTTTTTTTTAGTAATGCTGTGTACTAACTTTTTGCGATTTTTATAAATAAAAAATGTAAAATATGAATAAAAATATAAAAAATTTAAAAAAATAGATGGATTTTTCAGAATTTTAATGATTGAATTAATTCACACTTTTTTTTAAATTGTTATTTTTTTTCTTTATTGGAATTTTTAATAGAAAAAATTAGAATAAAATAAAAAAAAGGAAAGATTTCCAAATTATTATTTTTTCATTACAAATAATTTTGTCCGATGTGTAGAGATATGCTGTTTCAACCATTGGTGAACTTAGAATGCGTCTAAGGAAAAAATTTGCACGTTATCGAATAAATACATCGTTTTTTAATTTAATTTTATTAATATTATTTTCATTTACCTATTGATGGTATGATGTAGAGTTGGATTAATTTGTATCTTAAAATTATTTTCTTAGATGGTATTATTATTATTATTATTTTTTACAATCCTTAGAAAATAAGGAGTTCTAATAAAAAACTAAATAAGGATTAATAATCCTTAAAAAATAATGAAATTGCCGATTTCCTTCACTGATGTGTAATTAAAATGAAATGATGATGTGAAAAATGAATTGAATAATGTGAATGATGTGAAAAATGAATGAATGAGTGATGTGATAATGAATGCATGAATGAAATGAATGAATGAGTGATCTTGATAATGTTAATTATGGCATTAACATTATCAAGTTACAATATCTAGTGGGATAGATAATTTAAGATTCAATGCGACAAGTAATTGATATGCTATAATGTATAACAGTTTTATGTACATTGTTGTTTTAAAAATTGTCCAAGTTTTGAAGCTGATTCTATTTTACTTTAAAATGAATTGATTGATCTTAATTGCATTATGTATCTGAAAATTACAAAAATAAATTCTCAAAATTGAATTAAAGTTTTTTGTTCAATGCAAACATGAATTTCTACCAAATGAAAGTTCATATACTTGACCAACAAACAAGAAGCCTCCACTATAATGATCTCTGATTTTTAATATTAAAAAATAATTAACTTATAATAAAATAACTAAAAGTTTGCTACAGCAATATATATATGTATATGAACAATTTACTTATTAAGAAAAAAATTACACGAAACACAATTTTTCGAACAATTATAAGCTGTGATTTTCCAAAATTCATTTCACAATTGAAAGGTTGTTGATCAAAAGGTTGTTGATTGAAAGGTTGAAAGGTTGATCGCGATCAATTTTGTCAGCCTTGACTCAAAGGATGTATCCATAGACGAATCTGTCGTCACACTTCTTCAACTCTTCTGGGTACTTTTAGAATTCCCATGATAAGAACCCGTTTTTACTCGATCGCCAAACTCGTATTCACTTTTGGAAACTCGCCAGTAGATGATTCGATCGACTCAGGTCAAGTTCCATTTAACTTCCAGCTTACTAAAGTTTGAAAACAATTTGCAGGATGAAAGAAAGAGAGATGTGAGTACTTTTCAACGTGATTTTATCTGAGGCAATCAGTGAATTATTTCTTATTAACTAATTTTTACGTATTAAAATTTAATAAATTTTATTATTTTGAGTTCTTTAAAAGTAAATTCATTCATGCAATCTTTTAAAATATTAAAACTTGTACATTTTTTTTTTCCAAGTCAGAATTCAGTCAATTCTAATACCAATAAAATGAAAAATAAATAACTTTATTAAATGTTTGATGATTTTTTAAAAAAAGGAATTATTATTAAATTTGTTATTGAATTAAATAATTTAGATTATACATTTTGATATTCTTATTTATTGCAAAAATAAAATATATATTCCAAATTATTTCAATATTTCATTTATGTCATTAAGCACTTAAAATAAATTTTGAAATTTGATAATGTTGCATTTAAAGTCAATTAATCACAAATTTATTGAAAAAGAAAAATTGATAAATAGAGAGAAAAAATATAATGAATGTTTTGAATAAAAAAAATTTGTGCATGTTCTTTAAAAACACAATTAATATATTAAAAGCTGATAGCAAATAATAATAATAATAATAATAATAAAAACAAGTCGTTGTAAAAGGAAGTTCGATGCACAATCTGGAAACGTTTGTATTCAGGTTGGAATATGTTCTGATCTGCAGTTAAATGTGTTTTTGTTTTATACTACTCCGTCAACAATTTACTTATCAAAATTCATGTGCAGCTGGTGTATGCGCTATTTTAGGAACCACGATAAGCATTAAAAAATATAAAATGATCTTTTTAATGCATATTTAATATATGTATAAAAATGAGACAAAGAATATAATGCACAATTTCTTTTACATGAAACATCAGAAGGACTTTTTATAATTAATATAAAAAAAAGTCCTTCTGATGTTTCATGATGTTTCTGATGTATTTATTATATTATATTATTTATTATATTTATTATACTACTCCGCCCACAACTTACTTATCAAAATTCATGTGTTGCTGGTGATGGCCCTATTTAAGAACCACAATAAGCTATTAAAAATGTAAAAAATGATCTTTTTAGTGCACATTTAATATGTGCATAAAAAATGAGACAAAGAATATAATGTTAATGTATAACACAATTTCTTTTCCATGAAACATCAAAATGTTTTTTTTTATTAAGTTCTTTACATTAAGTATATATTTATTATACTATATTATTATTTTTTATATTTAGTATACTATATTATTATTTTTTATACTTATTATACTATATTATTATTTTTTATATTTATTATACTATATTATTATTTTTTATACTTATTATACTATATTATTATTATTTATATTTATTATACTACTTCGCCAAAAACTTACCTATCAAAATTCATGTGCAGCTGATGTATGCGCTGTTTTAAGAACCACGATAAGCTTTAAAAATATCTATAAAATGATCTTTTTAGTGCATATTTAATATATGCATCAAAAATGAGACAGTATAATGTTAATGTGTAACACAATTTCTTTTACATGAAACACCAGAAAGATTTTCTTTAATTAAGTTCTTTATATCAAGTATATATTTATTATTATTTACATAATATTTTTAACAAATATTTACGAAAATATTACTACAAATATTTCTCGAAATTTATAAAAATATTTAATTTATTTCTGAACAGTTAAAAACAAAATTAAATTGAAAAAAAAAATGAATAAAGGGAACCATAAGAAAAAAATGTTTCATAAGAAAGAAATCAAAATATCAAGTTCTAAGTGTTTGATAAAGAAAATTCATTCTCTTATTAGAAATAAGTTTCTAATAACTATTTATTAATAATTTTTGTTGATTATTTTAAGACGAAAATCCTTTTGAGTATACAAATGCATGTTTTATGAATATGCCTTATTTGACTCATTCAAACAAGGGCGTTTTTAATTTAATTTCAGAATTGTTTTCCACTGTTACATATTCTGTATGTACAAATTTTGATTTTTTAGGTTGTTGGGTATGCTGATAGTTCTTCTTGCTTACCTGATTATGTCGGCTAATGCAAAGTAAGTATTATTTACTTTAAAAGTGGGAAAAAGAATCAAATCTTGTTAGAATTAAATAATAATTTACACTTCGTTTTTGTAATTATTTTTTAAGAAATAAGTGAATAAATATAAAAAATAGCAATAGCAGATTTGAAAATTTAATAAACTCAACTAATTATAATAGTAATAATACCGGTAAATCTTGAATAATAAATAGTAAAAAATAAACAACAAAATAATAATAATATAATAAAATAATATAAAACAACGAAAGTTAAAAACAAAAACAGCAAAAGTAGGTTTAATATAAAACAACAAGAGTTAAAAACAGAAACAAAAAAATATAAAATATTATATAAAACAACAAAAGCAGGTTTAATATAAAACTAAAAAAATAGGTTTTTATATATATTAACACACAAAGAAATGCATTTACTAAGAAAAGATGCATTTTTTTCCTTTGACGAAATATACAGTTGATTATTGTAGCCAATTGAAAACCTTATCGAAAAATCATGTATTTGATTTCCTATTTAAGAAACTATAAATCTATTTTAATTACTGATATTATAATTAAAGTATTGCTTTTTATTATAAAGGGAGAAGGTTTTTTTATCCCCTGCATAAAATGAGGCAAAAATTGCTCATGAAGTTATGCGCATATCTTCCTGAAATAAATTCCATTCTCTAAGTCTTGGTGCAAGTAACTTGATCTTGGGCAGCTCTAGATATCTAACAGGACTATTCAGTTCCTGAGACAGAATGTGTGGTGTAGGTATATTATCGATGTAAAAGACCGTAGAGCATCATATGAAATTGATTTTTGATCTTCCTTTCAATGAATAAAAATCATTTGGAGTTTCGGATTGGCAAACCCTTCACCACGGGGAATTGGTCGCATAGCAGATGGTATTTTCGACTTTTTTCCTTGTGATTCTTCCACTAAGAGTTTGGACCAGGTAGAAGTAGCAGTCATTGATGTGATTAGTTTATTTCCTCCAAATCATAGGAATGCTAAATGACATTGTCATTTTTTTTGTTTGTTTCGTATCACATGGAAAGATTCTTTGAACAAAAATTACAGCATATATGTGGGGCACAGAGCCTGTCCTGATCTCCACTTTTACATCCAATGCCTTTTCACTAAATGAGTAATGGAGCAATTTTGGGCTTCAAATGCCACTTCTTCACATATATAGCTGAAGTTATTAACAAAAATAATGCATTTAAGCGGCCTCATATCTCTAAAAATATAATGTGTTTAACTAAAAATGAAATTCAATACAATTATTTCTTTCTCTAAAAAAACACCGCGTACAACTAACAGTTATCACATTATTATTTTTAGAGCTAAGGTATGGAACATAGCAGACCGCCAGCTGTCGTCTGCTGCAGACTAATTAGTGCCAAAATTTTTACTCGATAGTAGCCATAAAGGTTTAAAAACATTTTATTTTAGAAAACACGTTTCTAAATTCTACTTTTTCAAATATTTCATGTATATGTAATATACATTAATATTTATACATTTTATATGTATTTAATATATGAGTAATAGATTTTAATGCATTTTTTATGAACGTTGCTATATAATTTACAAATTATTATAATTTGTAAGTTACATATATAAATTTACATGTTCCCATATTTCATTTACCATATATATTTCAAGAATACTGAGGGAACCGATTACCTATGTATTTCTAAACAAGAGCCAATTGCCAATTTTACTATCATTTTTTGTGTGTTCATATACATTTATTTATTTTTTATTCCAATAAATCATTCAATAGATTTAATGCAGAAATGATAAGAAGCAGAAATTTATTCACTTATAACTTTACCGCATTCTTTATTACTTATCTCAAATTTTTATCAGCGGGATTTTTGCATGTCAGGCAGAATATTTTTGTATCGAAATTTCCACCTGCATATGTACTTATGATAACAATTATCTCACTCCGTTAATAAACATCTGGTTCCTTTTCTGATCTAGTTGTTTTAATTGCTGCCTTTTGAATCTCAAAATCTGTACAAGTTTAATTTACATTCAAATATTAAACCCTCGTCCATCCAACTAATACTCGTGTTATATTTTTACATTTATGGAAAATTAGAGAATTGATGTTGAGTACAATGAATCCTGTTTTTACACGATTTTGATTTAATTCGAATTAGGAAAGAAGATGTCTTTTTTTTAATACGAGTTATTTTAATTTAACACGATCGACCCAAATTCTAAGAAGAAAACTTCGCTTTATTTTTATTTTTATGCGACAATGTAATGCGATTTCCATTTTGCAGGAAATCCTCGAATTTTTATAACATTAATATGGAATTTTGTTTGCTTTCTCTGCATATTGGTGTTCACAGTGAAACGTACCTGTTTGATGTTTATAAATTTTTGTTTTATTAATTATAACTGAAATATTTTTGGCAGCCAATACATAATTTCTCATAATTCATATATAACAAAAGCAAAGGAAACGCGATCTCTTTGGATATTAAAATTCATATTTTATATCGCTTTGTAGCTGGACAAGGTGAGACTTCTATTGGCAGGGCCGGATTTAGATGAAAAGAGGCCCTAGGCTATTCCCCTTATGAGGCCCTTTCACCTCCCATTTTTAAGTTTGTAAACTACATGAGAGATAATAAAATACATCATTACTGTGATATATATCAATATGTTAATTGAAACATGATGTGATTGGTACTAATCTTTATAAAAAATGTGGCACAATAAAAAAAAAAGAGTCGTGAACACTTATTTGGACATTTATTCTCAGCACCCTATATAGTACTTGTAACAATAACTAATCAAACATAACACACAACATTTATAAAGAAACAAAATTCAAATAATAAAATCTTTGACTACGAAAATAAAATAGGCAATAAAAATTATTATATTTTCTATCAAATTAAATTAAATTACATTGAAGATTAAAGCAAATTCAATTCAGATAAATTTATTTCATAATTTCTCCTTATTTTCGATTCAGTGTTTTAGTGTTTACTGTTTTTAGAATAGTGTAGTTCTAATTTTTCTAACAATTTGAATGTAGGCCCCTCTTGATCTTGAGGCCCTAGGCTGAAGCCTAGTTAGCCTATAGGAAAATCCGGCCCTGTCTATTGGAAAGCATTTTGGTCAAGGGTCTCGAATTTAAAGTTCTTTTAATTATAGACAATGCACTTGACCGTCCGGTTTTAGAACTATCAAATGTGCAATTTTGTTTTCTATTGTACGCCTAATATCCCATCCGTGATACGATAATTAGATCAAGTTATAATTGCGACATTTAAAACATACTACGTAAAGCGAACGTTTCAATCCGTTTTGGACAAACGGAACGATGAAACATTAACAGTCATTGATGTGTAGAAGAAATTTTCAGTTATGGATTGTATCAATCAAATTGAATAAACTCTAGCTGAATTACGATCATCAACTTTGAATACATGTTGGAAAGCTGTTTGGATAGAATGTATTAAAAAAAAAAGATCCTCCTCCCTAATACGACCGAATTTTGTATTCATGAATTAGTGACATGTTTTTTCCTTTTCAAATGGAGATTTACTTTGCATCATCCATGTGCAATCTTTATGAAATGAAATGTTTAAGATCCTAACCCGAAAAGTCATGGTTTATTGTATCATTTTGCTTATTTCTGAGAACTGGAACCAATTTTCTATTCTTCCATAGACGCAATATTTTTTTACACATATTCGTCGGGAACGGGTATATCGCGTAAAAACAGAATTACGTAGGTGTATATGATTTAAAAACTTGTTGGTGGAGATGTACTTTAAGATATATAATGATATTATGAATAATCTCTCCCATAATTTAAAAAAAATTTGAGCAAAATAATAATTTTTTTGCATACATTTTAAGTAAATATGGAAAGATATATCAAGTCTCAAAATAATTATATACATTTTAGGATGTGATTTGAATTATTTACTATCATGTTGGTTTTTCAAATTAATAATCAATATGATTCTATACTTTTTTCAAAAATAATTGCTGAGCTCTTAACAAAAGAAAATTTTTGGTTATTTTAAATATTTGTTATATACTACTTAAATATAATATGAAATATTTATTTTTATGAATTGCGGTAAGTTCTCCAAACATATTTTTAGAAAGAGTTAATATAGATACCCATATTTGTAATTTCTATTTGAAATGCAAAAGTGTAAATTTAATCACCCAATCTTTACCCACTTTGACATTTAAAAGAAATTATTTTTTTAAAATTTGTCTTGACATTGATCAAGGCTTAGAGGGAAACATTGGCAAAGAGTGAATCCCTAAATTTTCGGCATTGGGGATATATTAAACTCTTTCACAGAAACGCTTTTTATAATAAATGGTAAGGAGACTTAAATTTGGAATTTCATCCCAGACTGTATTACGCTTTTAGGTCTTTTAATTTTTATTAGATGGCGAATGGTCTTTAATCATGTGCTCAGCATTTTGAAGAATATTTTTATCAGCAGTTACTTTGCGTTGATCAGGTGATTATATTGTGGATTCAGGTGATTGTATTGTGGATTCAGGCGACTGTATTGTGGAAATTTTAGCACTTTTATGCCATTAAATATACTCAATATTTTTATGCTTAAAATGGATCCATGGAACTTAATCTATTTTTGAGACAGTCTGAATTAAAACTTATTGACCTATGATAGTTCTCATGTATAATATTCTGAAAATATTGCATTAATAGATGTAATAATATCAAAACCACAAAATTATTTTTGTGTTTACGTTAAAGTAAAATATTTTAGCTAATAAGTAATGAACAAAAGGTAGCATTGTGAAACTTGTAAATAAACAACATCGTTGTATTTTCATTAATGAAAATTAAATTCATGGGTCAAGCAACTTAGTTTAAAAATCACTAAAAAATATATGGTCATATATCTCAAGGTCCTGGAAAAAAGCATTTGGTAACAAACAAATAAGACCAACAAATAATAATAAACTAAACTAATTATTTAAAATTTTATTTCATTGAACAATGAATAATACATATATTATGTTGGACAAAATTAATAAAGACCTATTTCTGCACACATTTACAGCCAAATGGAGTTTTCTATATCGAAAACTTGGGACAATAAACCAACGGACCATGACAGCATCGTTATTAAATTGTACCCAGAGAACGATTTTCTCGTTATGGAAATGGATGCTCCTTTCTTCAATAATCCACCTGCTCCAGACGGTGAAGCTGGAAAACCTTTTCCTAAACTCTGGGATTATGAAGGTGAGTTATAAATTATATCTGAACACACACACACATGAAATATAATTTCAATGAATGAATTATGAAATATAATTTCAATACAGAATAATTTCATAAAATGACGAATCAATTTCACATATATAAGTGATAAACTATCACTTTAGCAATGTTTAGCAATTAAAAGCAATTTTTATATCAATTTATAGCAATAGATTTTTATAGGAATAGAACAGCAATTTTTATATAAAGTAATAATAAAATTATAAAAATTGAAACAACTTTCGTAAAAAGTACGAAAAATGTGTAAATGTTCACAGATACTCTACTATGTTTATATAAAATAATATTCTGTACATTAAAAATGTTTCTATTCTTGTTTATTTGATACATTAAATGTTTAAAAAGAAAACTTTTTTTTTTTTTCATAATAGTGGTTGAAGCATTTTTTCTTGGAGATGAGGAGCGATATTTAGAAGTAGAATTTTCTCCGTGAGTATTGTTTTTCTTTTAAAATCTAATTGCAATATTTTATGTTGTAGCTATCGAATGATTTGATTCGATTGAGATGAGATTCTCATTTTTCGTATTGTGTATAAATTATCCTGAATTATTCATCACAAATTCATTTTTAAGTATCTGAAGAATATCTTGGTTCAACGTAATTTAAAAAAAAAAAAAAATAAAATCCTTGTCTTATGTTATCCAAATCATTCTAATTTTTTGTTTATTAAATGTCTCACATAATATGAGTCTAAATAAGTTACATATTAGGTAGAGTGTACTACTGTGTCCAAAAGTAAGACCAATTTTCAATTTAAATTTCCCGGGCATATGATATTTCAATTTTTCATTTTTAGGTTATGGCACTGTCCTTGACATCTGTGCTAATTTGTACGTCAAAATATTCATTAGCGCTTGAGTTACGCTTGGTTTTGTGAGATGCTAAAACTGATTCCGGCGATTTTTGAAATGTATCTTAAATCGACTCAAAACGGTGTCCTGGAATGGTCTTTTGAGTTTAAAGAATAGCCATAAGTAGCACGACGATAAATCAGGTGAATACGGTGGTTGTGGAAAGATATGGGTTTCATTTTTTGGCGAAAAAGTCACGAAGAATCAATGCAGTGTGAGGTGGCGCATTCAGTGTTTTCGGTACCAATCGAGATTTGACGCGTTTGAAGCCCGAAAGATCTTTTAAAATGGAATTTTGAAATTCCAACATCAGCAGCAAGGACTCTAATTGTAAATCAACGGTTTGCAAGCACCAAATCTTTAATTTTTAGACGTGAGCTCCGTCGGTTGAGGTTGATGGTCGACCAGAGGGCCCTTCGTCTTCAACGCGTTCTCTGCCTTCTTTGAACTGTTTTTACCACTTTTGAACATTTCTTTCCGATATAGGAATGCTCCACGAATGCCTTCTGCAACATTCTATACGTTTTCGCAAACAAAATTGAACGCAAGTTCTTGCTGAATTAATTCAGACATTTCAAAAATCGCCGGAATCAGTTTTAGTGTCTCACATAGCCAAGCGTAACTCAAACACTAATGAATATTTTGACGTAAAATTAAACACAGATATCAAGGACAGTGCCAACAACCTAAAAAAGAAAAGCAAATTGAAATACCATAAGCCTTGGGAGTTTTAAATTGAAAATTGTTTTTACTTTTTGGACACAGTAGTATATGCATTACATATTAGTTTTTGCATTTCCTCTTTGTCATCACGTACGACTAAACAAAACGACTAAAGAAAAACAAGAGACAATTTACTCAGCAAAAGCTAGCAGCATCCGTTGCAGTTGCTAATTTCAAGAACATGATGACTCGGTGGTTATTTAGTCAAGGCGTACATGTGTGTCATATTAACAGTTATGTTCCCTGATGATAACATTCCTTACTTGAGTAGAACAATAGCTTTTGCCGTTATTGTTTATTTCACGAAAAAACGTGTAAATGTTTAACATTTTATATTGATCGATATGAATACTGTTCAAAAGGTGTATTATTATTGAACACTATATATTCCAGAATATTAATGTAATAAAAGAAATAATGTCAAAGAAGTTCAAAGAAAACAAAAACATGAACATAGCAAAATTCTCGCTGCACTTGACAAGGTCAGACAAGAATAAAGGTAAAGAAGTCAATAGTCTATTTAAAATATTATTTAACAAAACTCTTTGATCAGAAACTAGTATTTAATGTAGAAGCAGGTGTTCCAGATTGTGGTCAAACTTTCCACAATAACAGAAGCTATGAACAAGAATTACATTAAAAAAATTTAGAAAAAAATTCTTTTTATGTAGGTAATTTTGTGTTTTAATTATAAAATATCGACTTGCACATTATTTGTTTTTTTCTGCAAAAGAATAGAGATATATTATTTGATTTCATTTAAATTTGATTTTTGATTTTATTGAAATGTTTTTTTTTGTTGTTTGCATTAGTAATTATCTGTTTCAATATAAAGAATTTTCTCTCAATCTAAAATCAAATGTTATATTTTTAAGAAATATATGATTTTATTTAAATTTGATTTTTGGTTTTCTTTAAATTTGATTTTTGATTTTATTTAAATTTAATTTTTGATTTTAATTAAACTTGATTTTTGATTTTATTTAAATCTTATTTTATCATTTTATTTCAATGTTTTTTTTGTTATTTGTCTGAGTAATTATTTGTTTGAATGTAAAGAATTTTCTCCGTTTAATTAATAGATTATTTTTGTTGTTTTGTACAATTATGTTAGTACGAATATATACTTATGTTTATTCCTAATTGTTTTAGGCATGGACAGCATTTATTACTCTTTCTGTCTGGAAGGAAAAATGCCATCAAGGTAACATATATTAAATAGAATATTTCATTACTAGTCTTTTTTTTAAATATCATCAGTTTTCTGTCTTAATTATTAAACTCTGCTTTTTAGTGTTCTTTTAAAATTATTTTAATCATATATATTTGAATAATTATTTTATACATGAATATGAATGTATTTTTAATTTTTGTGTTATTATTATTAAAATCAACGAGAACAGGTTTTTCACTTATTAAAAATTTTGAATAGCTGTTATTTTAAAGAAAATATTTAAAACGTTATTTACAAAAGATATTGTAGAGTTAAATTCGAATTTCAAGAAATAATTTTAAAAATATATGTTTTTTTTTTTAAAAATTCAGTTTATATTTTACTTGCATTATATCAGCACATACCATATTATTGTTTTTTAATAAATGATTACAAATTATAACTAGTGATATTCTCCAAGAAAATTTATTTAATTTTTTTAAAGTGTGACCTACATTTTGTAAATGGCAGTGACTAGTTTTTATATTTTACCCAGATGTGCTTGCCAGTTAATTACACAGCAACAATAAACGGTGACACTTGGCATGGAAAAGCCATGATACCAAAGGCATACTTCCCACCTCGTGTTTATCTCTTCAATGCTTATGCCATTCATGGTTCTGGAGATGGACGACAATACGAAGCTCTCTATCCTTCTCCCGAAGGTCACTTTCCACACCCAGATTTGTAAGTTAAATATATCCTTTTAATGAATTTTGTTTTAAACATGTAGCTCAGTAGCATGTCATTGGTAATATCTATCTAAATATATGCTATTCTCTTTCAGTCATAGGCTGGAATTCTTCAGGTTTATGGAGTTTGAAGAATTGCTGCCGAATATCGTCTCCCTTTCCGAAGAATGGGTAAAAGCTTTGGAAAATGCTGGTAAATATAATTATCTTCTTAAGTAAGAAATTTATTTATTTTAATAATACAACATTTAAAAAAATTTCTTATTATAAGACGCAATGTTTAATTAAAACAAATTGTTATAATTGAAATTAAAAATAAAAATAAATAATAATAACTAAAATATAACAATATAATTTTAACTAAAACAAATTTTTATAAATAAATTGTAAACAATTGTTACTAAAACAGATTGTTCTCCTTATTGTTTTAGAAGATGAACTCACATGTACATAAATACAATATGTGCATGGTATAACTGATAGGAAGTACTGGCTGGTACGGTATTAAAAGGTAATTATTGTTAAACTTTTGTTTTAAATTGTAATGCTCATAATACTTATAAGTAATTTTTATTTTTTGTATTATTATTTGCCTTATAATAGATATTATTTCAAAATGAAATAAAAAAATGATTTCTGACATTAACCTTTTGATTTCCTAAGAAAGTTTTCCTATTCCTGTTCTGGATTAAGTTAGATATTGGCATAAAATATTTAAAACATATACAATGTATAAAAGCTATATAACGTATACCAATATATACAATGTATAAAAGATATGCAATGTAATACAAGTGCAGAGATATTAATACATTTGTTGAATTATTTCGCTAAAAGTTTGAAAAAAAGTAAATGTTGCGGAATACAAATTTTTGTCAACAGCATATTATGTGAAATGACAAATATTTTCTACCTTTAAATTTATTTTTCTTTCAAAGTTTTGCTTGCGAAAAAAAAAAAAAAAAAAATGTGGATCAAAGGATATATTTTTGCACCTTTCAAAGATAAGCGCTCTTATTATGTAACGTACATGTTGTAAAATGGATGATATTAGAATTTCGCAGTGTGAAATAATCAAAATTAAGAATTATGAGAATGCGAAAATCTTCAATTAATACTTTTACAAGAAAATATAATTTCAAACAAATAACCTAAAATAATCTAAGCACTGTTGTTTTTGTTTCTAAAATAGATATTATAGAATATATATATATTCTTCAGTTACTACATTATTTGGTTGTTCTAGGGAATCCAATTTTGTAATATTGTGTTCCTTAATTTAAGTTTCATGACAAAATGTGTGTGGCTTTCAACATCATCATCATCATCAGAAACATCAGCGCTATGCTACCTATCAGATTTCGTTCGAAATACACTATAAACACTCCGGCACTAATAAAGACAAACTGTTAAATTTTTTTGCTCAACCGGTAGTTTTTGAGTTTATAGAGCACACGCATATGAAAATTGCTTTTTATTTATATAGAAGAATTTTTTTATCTAATTACTCATTTTGTGATTGAATTCATAGAAATTCATATGTATTAAGAAACAAAATACAAGCAGGCTATTTATAGTTTGTATAATAGATGTAGTTATATTTCTATGATAATTATACTATGATATTAATATTTTTCTCTTTTCTAGACTAAAATTTTTTCATTCGTCAAAGGCAATTCGAGTGAGACTATTATTTTGCACTTCAATGAATGCCATGTAGTATAGACTGTTCAAGATATTATCAACTTGAAAGAATACATATATGTTAATCCAATGTCAACTTATTATGTAATTCAAAATTATCTAATAAAAATATTTAAAAATGAAATGCATTATTTGGTTGTATCTTTCTATCATATGTATAAATATAAAATTTCTTATCTTCTATAAAAAAAAATGAAAAAAATTTTTAGATCTTAATTCAATTAACAAAATATATAATGTATGATGTCTTCTAAAATTATTTAAATTATTTTTGAATGTGCATATTAAAAACTATTAATGAAAACAGTTACTGAGAAAACGATATTACTTACAGTAAATTTGGCAAAATGACTTCTTATGTTCTTAGTCTCCACGTCTTGAATTTTGTAAAACAGGAATGGAAAATTTTAAAATAATGTAATTTACTTTTGAAACTACTTTTGGATAGCTGTAAATTATTTTAAGATAGAATTAAAACCTATAAATTCTCCTATAAATTCTTCTTATGATTATATATATATACATGCAACTAATGTAATTAATTATAAACTATTGTATTTCATTAATATATTTTATAAATTAATTCAAAAATTTGATTTGTATAGTCATTGATTGACTTTATAATATTCTAAATTTACATTTATAATTATTTTTAAAAAAGTCAAACTAGACCTACTAAAATTTAAAAATTTAAAAAATTAAAAATTTTTTCAAAGTTTAGCATTAGACAAGAGATCAATTGAATTCTATAATTATGTAGAATTTTTTTATTTCATTTAACCATATATTTTCAAAGTAAAATAACATTAAACTAGGATGATTTAAAAACAGCAAATCTTTTCTGTAGACTCAGATATTTGACATCATTTTAGTATCTTTATATCATCGAAGTGGAGTCAAAGTAGCAAAGTGTTTAACGTTGGAGTGGTTATGCTAGTTTTGAGAATTGACTTAAGTCTTGAATGATTTTGACATTTCTTTTCTATTGAGAGTTCAATTTTTGTTGAAAAAACTTTTCACACGATATGAAATTTTGGACAATATTCAAAATGAAAAAGTTGTTATGATTTAAAAAAAAAAATATTTTGTACAGACAGCGGAACACACCAACTTCAATAATTCTTCTTTTGTAATATTATCTTATTGAAAATCGATAAGTACTTTTGACTTTTGATGTTTTTACAATCTCAATGCATATGCATTTTTAAATTGTGGATAGTTGTATATATTGAGTTTATGAACAACAGTAGAAATTGTAATAAATAGATCAATAAAACTGAGCACAAGTGGTGAGTGAATGAACAAGACAATTCTTTAAACATAATAATTGACTAAATTTGAATTTAATTAAGTAAGGTGTCAAAGATGCGTTTCAATACCCTGGGGCCGTTCTTATATGAGGAGTAGTATTTCTGTCGTGCATTCTTTAATTATAATATTAATAATAAATAGGAATAATAAATAAATAATTTTTAGAAATATTTTCGTGCGGAATTTCTTTTATTTATTGTTGAATAGTGTCGCCATCTATTGGTTAAATCAAATTCTTAAAATGGATCGGGTGATAAAATATTTTATGCATTTTAATTACTGTTTTATATTTCATAATTATTCTAATATACGATTTACCATAGGATTAAGCGGGTATTTTATCACAATTTTGAATGAAAAAAAGCAGATTTGGAGGTGTGAATATTTTTAACTTTAGTTGATGTTTGCACTATTTCTTTTAATAATGAGAAATTATTTGCAATATAATAAACAAAATATATTGTGGTAACTGTGATGTATATATAAAGAACCATATGATTGAATTTACTATTCTAAAAATTTCTAGGCTTCAGAGAAAAGGCTTATTTTCAGTCTTCAGTGAAAAAGCATTTCTAGGCTTAAAAAAAAAAAAAAGCATACGCTCTAAATTTTTAGTATTGGATAATACCCTAATACCATATTTATATTAGCAGTGCTGAAATATCAAAGAAAATTAGTTAATACCATTAGAAATCTATAAAATTTCCATTTTTATAATATATTGTCTAACTTGTATTTTGATATAACATTATTAAATTACTGGTCTTTTAAAATTTATTGATGAACTAATTGTTTTTATACAAAAAATATATATTTTAGATTTTGAAAAGTAAATTTTTGGTTTTTAAAGAATTTAAATCCTCGAGTTCCACTTAATTCCTAGAGTTTCAGATGCACATTTTTTTTTCTTTTTTTCCCTTCCTGCCACTCCTGATTTGGGTTATTTGATTTTCTTCTGAGGAATGAGGATAATCTAGGTATTTGATAGGTGATCTTTCCCAATAAGATTTATCAGACTTTAGAACTCAAAGCATTAAGACGAATAATTTATGAGCAGGAAAATAAACCAAAAATAAAATTCTTATCTGTTTCCTTAGATATTATGATAAAGGAAAGAGAAGAAACTGAAGATACAAATATTGAAAAGAATAAGATTTTATTACACGGAGTAGTAGCCAGATGGTTTACTACCCAAAGTTTCATTAAATAAATAATAAAATTAACGCTGCTAAGCAGTGAATTTTATGTAGAAAAAAAAAATTATAGATTAGTTTTCTCTTTAAATCATGTAAGTGGTTTATATTGTAAATACATGCCTATTTACAACTTTTTTTATGCAAGTTATTTTATTTACTTTTTGTGAAAAATTATTTTTTTTTATTTTATTATGTGTTTGGTTGCATTGGTTTTGTAACCAGAAGAGCTGCGTTTATCCAAGTTTTCAATACTCCGAGTAGGAGTATGGAGGAATACTTGCACAAATTCGACCACTGTGTTGTGTTGCCATCTATCGGGAATTGTAAAAGTAACAAAAGGCTTCCTTTACAATTCGCTCACTTCATAAAGTTTTTATATATATATATATAATGTTTGCTGAGCAAAAAATCTATTTTTGTTATTTCTATAAAACTTCGATAACTTGATAATTGATTTAATAATTTGATTTTTCATTTCTGCATAATATTTTCAAATCAATACCGCATGTTTGTCTGCAGTTTCATCTGTGCATAAGCTGGTATGCATATATTTAAAGCTTTTTAAACTGGTTTTCCAGAAATGCAATGAATTTTCGTCTTCATAAATAATTTACTTTTTACGTTTTGAATGTTGAATGACTCAAAATTATAATTCAAGGCTAAGAGTTTGAGTTGTTGTAAGTGGCACAACAAAAATTTTGAGTATATCTTGTACAACAACAGTTTTTTTTTTACATAACTAAAAACGAAAAAGATTTTGTTATTTCCTAACTTAGAATATACAATTCAATTTTTATCATTTCATGTTATTTATCTTAAACATATAATTTTTTTAAAATTCATAATGCTTTTGTTATTACTATTTACAGAAATAATTCAACCTAATTGTTAAAATTTCATCCTTTTTAATAAAAATGGATACTTTGCTTATTACATCAAGGACTGTGCTGTGACATTCGTGGGATAGTGACAACGTGCGCAGCTAGCCTACAAAGAAAGGTCGAGGTTCTGCCGCCGGAGTTGTTGTAATCACCGCTTTCAGGAAGGAGGAGACTCGATGGCGATTGCGACAATGTGTTATAAGCATCTCGCATCTATAATCAGGCTGCGTGGTAGGAGTGTTTTCGCAAATGTGGGATAGTTATTCCTAAAGAAGTCCTTGCGGCAAGCATCGTCCTCTCCTTATCACCCCATCTATTCTGGGTATATATAAGTGGTACATGAGGCCCAACGTTGCTCAAACGAAGAAGAAGGTCTGTACTCTTTATACTTTACCATAAATCGTGCCTGACGAAGATAGAAGTAAGTAAAAGTATTCAATAAAGATTCTGGAAAAACATTCAATAAAGGTTCTGGAAAAACATTCAATAAAGGTTCTGGAAAAACATTCAATAAAGGTTCTGGAAAACATTCAATAAAGGTTCTGGAAAAACATTCAATAAAGGTTCTGGAAAAACATTCAATAAAGGTTCTGGAAAAACATTCAATAAAGATTCTGAAAAACATTCAATAGCAATTGGGATGCTTTTGTTTGTCGTATTCAGAAAACCAAGAAAATATCCATCAAGAAGTCGGACTGTCGATGTGAGATTCAACACACCAGCATGAGTTTCCTCTTTTCTCAAAACAGTAATTATAATAGAAATTGCGAGTGGATTACGATTTTAGGGCTTAGGTATCCCTCTTATTTGTTTCTCTTAATTAAGTTTACAAAATTATATGTGAGTGGAAACATCATTTTTTAGATAAATACTGATGGAATATTTCAAGAAACTTTGAGAAAATTCAAGGTATAGACAGTATCAAATAAGAGTTATATCGGCAAGGTCCTATACATTAATGGTTTTTTTTTTTATGTACAGTAAAAAAATTCGGGCATCAATTTTGTTTTCAAAACAATTCGAATTACAGAATCAGGACTTATCTTCATGGATATAATACTATACAACAATTCTTACTATTTTCTCAATTATTATGTTTTAAATATTCTCATGAGCCATAATAATTAAATACCTGTAATATAAAATATATTCTTATCACTAAATTTTTTTTTAAAGATTTTAAAAGCTTTTGAATTAAAATTTTAATTAGAATTTCTTTAGTTTTCAAAATGAATTTAATAAAGTCTATTTGCTATAAAATAAATAAAGAGAAATATTTTCATTTGCATAGATATAACTTTGAAAAATTATGTATCGCAACTCAAGGAAAAAATAAGCAGAAATATAAAGCAGTATCTTTAAAAATCCCATAAATAATCTGTTAAATAAAAGTAATTAATTTTGTATTGCTAGGGTATCAGAAACCAATATGAAGAAACTAAAATTATTTCCATAAAAAATCAGTAATAAATTTATTAATTATTGTTACTAATTATTAAAATAAACCAAATTAATACCATATGTATTTTTAAATTGATGATTTTCATTTGTTTGTACTCGGAAAAACTGTTATTAAATGCCAATAAAGTATTTAGAAACTAAAAAATTAAAATACAATTAACTCATAAAATTACTCAAAACAATTTCAACGTTTTTAATTAATTTATTAATATAATAAATATTTATTCGCATGATCCCTTTATTAAAATACAAAAACTGACTATTATGAGTGCTCATGATTTTACTTTTTTAGCAAGGTAAAACTAATAAATTTAAATTGCAGGATTAAATTCCATTTTATTTTTTACTTCTAACAAGCCCTTAATTTTTTATTATTTATTAACTAGTATTTGGTTTATTAAATTTATGAAATATATAGTTCAAAAATTTATTTATTGCTTATAAATTTCAATTTGAACCAAAATTTTTATAATGCATTTTTCAATAAGTTTCGCCAGATGGCGACACTGAAAAAGAGAAATTTTAGTAGCCTACAGTTTAATAAAGGTTTTAGGAGTAGTAAGTAATGATAATAATCATAATATTTTACTTTATTTTTAAAAAACTGAAATGTGCGAATACGAAAATTTATTTTATCAATTTTGATAAAAATTTATTTGTTATTAGATAATTTCTATATGATACCCTAAGTAGAGGAAAAGTAAATACATATGCGTTGTTAATAGAAGCATAATTGTAATCTCAAAATAAATTAAATAATTTTGAAGGGCATATATATATATATATATAAATAAAGGGCTTTAGATATTTATATATTAAAAAATGATAAAAAATAAAATGTCTATGAAGAAAAAAATATTAGAATTTTTTATAAATCATAGATTTGATATTTTTGTATACAGATACGAGTAATTTAAAATATTTTTATTCTTTAAATTTGTAAATAATCGTCAATTTAATTTCTTTTTTTTTTTTTGAGTTGAGAAAAAATTATTTATTTATAAAAAGAAGTATTTATTTGGATTGTTTTCTTTTTCATTTTTAAATAGCAGAATAAATGTAACAGTCAAATAGCTTTTTTAAATATATGATGAAAAAATAAGAAATTTTTCGAAAAAAGTTGCATATATATTTAAACGCTCTTAAATCAAATTTATCAAATGTATGCAACAACCATATTGACCAAGTTTCTTTCAATTACACCATTTTAAATAATTTAATCAAAAAATAGGAAATACAAATTAACGAGCATAAATAAAAGCAAAATACAAGAAATAGTTTAATGAACATCATCACACACACAAACAAAACACTAAGACTCCGTTAAAACTTTTCTTATTACAATTTATTTATCATTATATGGATCCCTCATTCGTTTCCTAGCAATTATTTTACGAATTTTTGAAATTGTTTCTACACGAATATATTTATAGAATAGTTATAATACTTTAAAAAATTTCTTATAAAAATCTTATTCTTAAAATAGTTTGTTTCCTTATTCTGTGTATCTGTTATTTTATTTTTACTTACCCGAGATGCATTATCCGGATTTCAATTCGTCTCATTTTTGAAAAGATGTTATTTGTTTACATGTTTTCCATTTCTTCAGAAATAACAAGTAATATAAAAAAAAAAATTAAGTCAATTCCTACTTTTTTTCACTATATTGCAGAAAGTCCTTTATAAATAATTTTCATTCATTTTTAAGTTTATCTGCGGCATCTATTGGTAGATATATGCAACTTAAATCGAAGAAAAACTAAAATTAATTAATTAAATTTAATTACTGAATTAATATTAGAAAAGACTGCATTAACATCAAGTGTCATCCACTACAAGTTCAAAGAAATGTATTTGAACTTGAGTGGATGAATAAAAAGTATTTCATTAACGATTGAAAATTTGAACAAGATATATATAGGGAGAGTGTGAACTAATAGTAGGAATTGAAAGAGGGATATTTTCTTTATATTTTTCATTTTTATTTAGGTAAATAATACACTATATTTTTTTGCTTCGTCTAATCAGCATTTAATAAAAGTAATAAAGCCCATGAATAAGATATAATTGATAAAAATATCTTTTTATTACCAGAAAAAAAGTGGAAACTACGGAAACAACATTTTTTTCGAATGCTGGCCACATATACATAAGTCACTAGAATGTCAGATACATCACAAATTCAACATTATCCACGAAAAGAGTTTGTAAACATCCCTGACACAAACAGGATCTTTCTCTTGTTAGTTTTAATGTAGTTTGCTGTACATCAGGGCATTACAACCAGTGGATGTTTATTTTCTTGAAGATAATGAATCCGCGATGTCACCATGTTATCCAATGAGACTTTAGACCTCATGGACTTATTTTTTTGTTATGCTTGAAAAACTCGGGGATCTATTAATATTCTGATAAATTTATTGCTTTAATTGAATTGAAAATGGAAAATACATCAGAATTCTAATTTTTTTTTTTATCTGTAGTTATTATTCAATAACCTTATGTCTAGAAAAAAATTACGAATAAATTCCAGTCATTTCTGCCTTGCGCAACTTTATGGTGGTACCTGGTGGTTTAAGACAGTAAATGGTTAAAAAAGTAATTAAATTTATGTTAAGTGTTTCACATATTAAATTTTTGAAGTTTATGTGATGTTTTTTTAATGTATTTTTGATCCTTTCAATTTACTAGATTTTTTTTTTTTTTTAAATATATTTTTGTTTCTTTTACAAAGCTTATTTACATTTTACATTTTAAACTTTTTAATTACATATACAATGTATTTACGAATATAAGCCGAGAGTGCATTTTTTTCTTCAAAAATTTTACCAAAGTTCAAAACCTGTATATAAACTAAAATAAAAAAAATTCCTGTAACGTTCATTATTTACTGTATTCTATTATTATTTCTGGTGTACGTTTTAGTACTTTTCTGTCACAGAGCACAAATTCCGTCAATGTCAGATTTATATAAGCAATTAAAAAAAAAAACAACAACCTCATTTTTATAAAACAAATAATTTATCTCATTTAAAAGTAGATTTTCTTTTTATAAACTTAAGAAATATAAACTAAAGCAAAAAATGCTTGCTTTATCTAACTTTATTTGTCTATTTATCACTTTCGCCCGGTTAATTGAAAAGAACCTACATTTTTTGCGCAATTTGAAGATTGGTATATAAGCCGATTACAGTACTTTAGCTTTAAAAACGTTTCTGAAAATTCTCGCTTATATATGTAAATATACGGTAATTATTTACAATTATTTTTCTTTGCAATTTGACAAGTCGTTGTCAGTCGTTTCTTAGTCGTTGTCAGTGTTCAGCATTTGCGATTGAGATTTCTTGTTGATTCATTTGCACTTGTTTTTTTTCCTAATAAAGTTTACCTTTAATTAACGTCGAAATTTCGAAAAAATTGTCATTAATTATTATTTTTTTTTTATCAGGGTGTTTATCACAATAGAAACTAATACGAAAAATAAAGTGAGTTATAAATTTAAAATGATAGATATATCCATGAAAATTTTAACTCTATAAACAAAAATTAAAAATGTTTGATTTTCTTCATTCGACAATACCAGGTCATATTTCACCGGTGTAGCTCTTCGACGGGACTCTGGTCAGCTAATTTAAAAGGTTAGCACTGCGGGGTTAGTGAGGTAGGAGAGTCTTTCTTTTAGGAAACAAACTAGGCTCCAGTATTCTTTCTTCCTCAATAAGTAATAACAGATAGCGGGGTTATAGCTATGCGGGATCAGTCAAGTCTCTTTAAATAACTTGATTTTTAGTTTTATTTGAATTCGTCAATATGACAGCTTCATTTTGCTTTTTTTTTATGGATTTTATATATGTTTCCTACTTACTATGATTTCCAAGGAAACAAAGGTAAGGTGAATAGCCAAATTAATTTTGCCCTACAATTCCTTCAGCTGTCATATTTCCCACTGCTGTCTAAAAAATATAGGGAAAATGAATACCCGAGAAATGCCTGGTAAACATATAATTATTAATAATTTCATAAAAGATAAAATGCATTTATAATTGAAGATTGTTCATAAAAATAAAATAAATTTGACTTTAAAAAGGAAACATTGAAATCTTTAGAATTGACAAATAATTTTTATTAAATGTGTTTATAACTTTATATTGTTTGCATAGTATTGAATAATTTATGGAAAAAAAAATCGTAAAAAATTGAGGATATATCTTGATATTCGTTGGTACTTCTCAAGAATCGAAGCACGTAAAATATAGATCATTGCTGCCATTTTTGCAAATGACGTATCGAGAATAGGGATGAGTTCTATTTCTAAAATAGTTTACAGTGGCGCAAATTTTCCTTATCTTTCTACTTTAAAATGTATCTAACCAATGCATTCTCTTATTGCCTTTCCTGGTTTATTTTATAGAATAATAGTTATCAAATTTTACAGCCCAATATTTGAGAAATTTTAATTTATACAGGATAAAAATTTGTTATTTTATAAATCACTAATTTTAAATTATAATACAATTAAAAAAAAAGGACTAGATAGTAAAAAAAAAAAAAAAAAGTGTATATTAAATTGAAAAAAAAAACTCCAAATAATTCAAGTCACTGAAAGTTCTGAACGTATAGATAGTAATAAATATACGAATTAAAAGATTTATGAATTTTATTATTTATCAAAAAAAGTTACTGTAGTCAATTTTGTCTGAAATATTATTCTGGTAAATGCCAGATAATGGTGTGAGAAAATTTTGATTATAAATATAAATTGATTACTTGGTGGAATGAAGAGTCTAGCTAATTTCAACAACAACAGCAACAAAAAAATTTTTTTTTGAGAATTCAGAATAAATTATATAAAAATAAATAAATAAATAAAAACCTAATGTACTTTCCATAAAATACTCTAAATTGTGAAGAACATGATACGAATAGTTTGGTATAACTTCTGAATTGATCATTAATTTATGAAATCGGATATTTGGATCAGTTTTAAATTGTAGCAAACATTCTACATTTCTCCTCGAAGAATCAGAAAATTGACTAGTTTATGAAGTGCACTGACCCAATTCTTTGTCTTGGAAGCAGCCTCATCTCTAGTACTTGCAGGAATGAAAACATAATATTTATCTTGAATTGTCAGAAACTGAAATAATAGAAGGATAAATATGAAAACGAAAGTGTCAGGAAAGGTTAGATAAAGTCATTGGGAAATTATTAGCTTCGTGGAAGTTAGCATAAATTAGTAGTGCTTCCACAAAGGGTTTAACATATTTTCTGTTCTTTGAATAGTAATAGGAATTAATTCGAATAACTTGGGAATAGCATTCATGATTTTTGAGCTTAACTTAATAAGGAGAGAGATGCCAAAAGATCTGTAGGAGATAATATTGATAAAGATATTATACTGACGTTTTGAGATGAGTTCATCTTGTTAGTAATTGTGGAAATTCCAGTAGCAATCTGAGAATTCGATTTATTAGGATTACCTAATTGAGTGGTATGAAAATTTGAATTCCGTTGAATAGCTTGATCTTTTTTTGGTTTCATTTTTTGAAAAAGCTGTGCATTTTCAGAAACATACTATGTGATCCTTGACTCCACAATTGATATAGATGGCTCATGAATTTTAATTTTAATACTACATTCACTAGTTTTGTGATTTTCGAGGAATTTTAGACATTTGGCCAGCTGGCTGAAGTGGTGGAAAATATTGTCCCGGAAACATTTTGCACTTTTTGTTTTTCTCTGTTGAAGTTCACTATATTGGAGTTTAGTAAAATGTTCTGCTTATTTATTAGATGTATTTAATATTTGGTTTTACAATTACATAATTGGGCAACTTTATCCACGAAGAAAATTACAAGTTCTCTTTGCGATTTTATTTCTCTGGGGATGAGGATAGTAACAGGGCGATTCTTGATAACTATTTTTAGATGTCTGTCATTTATTTTTCGCCTAATAACAAAATACTCATAATTAGCTTGACAAAGGAATGTGGTTCTTCTGTAATCTTTATTGTTTTCTGAAATTTCTTTTTTGTAGACTTTAGCTACTATAGTTGTATTAAGGAACAAAAGGCTTATATTCTGTAGTGTCAAATTAAAAAGTTGTAATTAGCATTAACGTTAGCATTAATTATTGGCTTCAATTTGAAAAGACCCATTTTTTAATGTATTTTTTGGTGAGGGACTTAAATTCTTAGTAGGCTTCGACTTCAGTTTCGCAGGTTTGATACGGGGTCAATATTTCATTTGAGAGATTTTGCAGGGTTAGTTTTAACAGGATTAGAATTAAGATAGTGAGAAACAAAATTAGAAAGTGAGAAAGATTCATAGTTTTTTTTTAGAATACCAGATGAGTTCTCCGATTTAGCAGCTTGGCATGTATGGAGATAATATATCAGCTTTTGATGGTCTGGATGTTCATTCACATTGTACATCAAGATCAGCTATCTTTTTTAGAATAATCTCAAATTTAATCCTGCTGAATAATCTATAACTTTAGAATATTTTAAATTAAAAGTAGAGATTTGCTCTATGAGAATCTTTACTTCACTGTAGTTAATATATTTATCAATACCCTTAAGAACACTCGAGAAATCTAGTGGTTAGCGTGCATTGCTTCTCAGTTTAGGATGCTGAATTTAGTGTGAGGCGAACTGAAAGTTAGTAAGTTTGTACAGAAGATGAGTATGAAGTATCACCGTTAGACGTGGGGTTGACGGTGCAAATACTTTAAGTGCCTCTTCTGGGGATGTTTTTTTTTCAAATTATGATGGGAGCAAGAATTACAATCTCCTTGAGGCAGGGACAACAATTCTGTCATAACGTGTCAATAAAGAGTCTGCCTCCAAGTGGATATGATATCTCATCAACATTGTTATAACAATCTAACTAAAAATAATAATAAGATTTTAATAGTAATAAGTCACAGATTTTTTTTTGTTATAGTGGGCCTCATGTTACACTTATGTTTGCCACGAACACACATATGAGGTTGTCATTGCCTTCCCGGAGAACATGTAGGGGTAACTGGCTAAGGAAAGAAACAGAGAAAACCTTTGCCGGGTGTCTGATTATCGATGTTAGATGCTTTTGCACACGTAGTTCCAATCTACATAGTGTCTGCTTGTTTCAAATAAGCATTAACTGTCAATGAAGGCCACTTGCGGATTAAAGCCTTTGTCTTCCTGAACATAGTTATAACATACATGCTACGATGAGGCCACGAGTCTGGCTTAACTGAAGACAGTAACTAACAATTTTAAATGATTAATATAATTATATCTATTCTAAAATTTTCAATGACCTGTAATTAAGAAACGGTAACTGCTAAATGTAAATACATTTACTAGAATATCATATTAAGTATCATTAACAGGCAGGACACCAGGAAGCCTTTTCCTATTTCCAGTATAATTACGAATTCCTTTTCCTAAACCTCAGCAATGTAAATTTCACGAAAGATTGCTCTTTAATTGATGTAACAGTCTACATAATTAAATATCTCTCAACAGTTATTTGGATAAGATATAATCGAATCCGATTGCTTAATCCCCATATGAACTGCATGGACTTCAGTACTCAGTATTTTAAAATCAGTATGGCGCAAAATCAATTCTCCTCGTCACCCAACCAGCTTGAAACCTTCCAAACAAAGATTTTCCAGTAAACAGTTTATAAATCCCTCTAATGCCTAGTTTACCTAATTACGCAAATACCGTAACTTTGATTCATGAAGCTGCAGCAATTCTGACAAGTACCAGTCAAGAGGAATCCCATTATTTGGTTATGGTTTTTTCCCACCAGGATTCTTCGCAAACAGAAATCTAAAATCCGGTAAAATTGTTGGCTATCGAATCCAGTCCTTTAGAATTCCATCACGCAGAATAGATGACGACGATGAAATACAGAAATAAAGTAATGATTTAATTAAATGGCTGTAATTAATATTGCGACTAAATTATGAGTAGTTAGCTGCTTCGTTTGCTGGCGTAGAGAATTGTGAACTTTTTAACCCAGAAGCTCTCGCGAGTTCGTTAAAAAGGCAATTATGTCTCCGATATTTGGTTTCCGATATAGTTAGAACAGCGTGTGTTTGAGTTTAAGGTCATAAATATTAAATACTTTAAGGCAGAGGATTTTAACGTGCCGATGACAGAACCTCAAGAGGCAATGCTTCATATTATCTCATAATTAAAATTTTAGGTTTATTTATAATAGAATGAATTCAGAATATTATAATTATTTACGTAAATGGGATTAGTCTAAATAGGAAAAATGCATTTATTACAAATAAATTCAAGTATTTCTATTTCATATTATGTTTCATGATACTGTGTTCCGCTTTTCTTAGAAAGTTTACGATGCATTTTCACCTTTCGCAGCCTGTGGTATTGTACACCACCTAATCTAAAATGTACATAGATACTCCAGTAACCTAAAAACTAGCTAGTGTAATACCTACTAGTAGTGTCACTGGTTAGTGAACATTCTATTTTGCTAGTGGTCTGTGCTGCTTTACCACTAATAAAAATTAGTAGAATGTATGAAAATTGTGACAGAGAGACCCGATAATCGGTATTCTGGTTCAATTTATACATAGGTTTAACCAACAGGCCACATTTTCACATTTCGTAGTCTAATGATAGTGCACACTGCCTAACCTAAAATACACCTAAATGCTTAAGTAACCTAAAATACACCTAAATGCTTAAGTAACCTAAAATACTACCTAGTGAACTACTATTGGAAGTGTCACTGACTAGCGAACATTCTATTTTACTAGTGGTGTGTGTTTGCTGCTTTACCACTAGAAAAAAATTGTAGAATGTATGAAAAACGTACCAGAGTGTCCAGGCAATTGGATATCCAGGTTAAATTTATTAACGTTTTTTTTTTTTTCTTTTTCAAGTTGACCCTTAAAAGGGTTTTTTTTTTTTCAATAATTTTTAATGAAAGTCCTCCTGAATGGTACTTTTCTACCAAATTCACCATTCTAGAACATGACGATAATACACAGAAAAAGTGTCAGTTATAAAAAGATGTTAACTATTTAGAGGGTTCATGCACTATGTGATGAGAGCTAAAATAACAGGGAAAATTACTTTTGCTCTTGAAAATGTGTTTTAAATATTTGCCCTTGAATGACTTTTAATTTCTCACGGTTGACTTCCGAATGCTCAGAGGATAAAAATTATTTTGGTAATGATTTACAATTTTATATACTGTTCAAAATACTTGATAAAGGTTTAGTATATAGTAATAGGAAATTCAGTAGAATAAAAATCATTCGATCTTGAGAAGTTAAATGATTAAATTTGTGAAAAATAACTCACTTAAGCAAGTGAGAAGAAATTCAAATAAAATTGTAATACATATCTTATTTTTATATTCAAATAAATAATATTTACAACGTATTAAATTTAATTTTGGAATTTCTGTTTTGGCTCAAAAAGCTGATGACACTAGTAAGCTACTACAGCCATGAATATGGCATTTGAATAGGGTAAAATTACTTCCTGATAAGGTATTATACTTCAAACTGCTCTAGCGATTAATTCAGGAATTAAGAGTTCGTATCTCAAACACTATGAGAAATACGGCCAAATATTAATTAAAAAAATTGTTGATTAATCATGGATTTAATAAGGAAAGATATATTGTGCGAAGAGTTTGATAAATATTCACATATATAATTCAAAATATCCGAGATATTTTGCTTATGCAGATTTAGAATTTTCTCCGAAAACGAAACGAGAGATGTTTTTAATAGTATGTAAGTGCAACTTTGACAAATCAGAAGACTACCATAAGTAAATATGATGTAAAATTTGGGCCTAGCAAAAATATGTGAAAAAAGGTGATTTTCTTTTATTTATAATAAAATGAAATTTTGTGATATTTTTTATCTGCAGACGACAGTCTGTCTATAGTTGTAAATATATTCTTTGACTTCATTGGATATTAGATTATCGGTTATGGTAGTGCTTGTAGTTGAATGGCTTCTACGATCTTCACACATCACTACCATGTTTTTCTTCTTTTTTAAGGGGGTGCATAAAAGATCAACACCCTTTACTATGCATCACTATATCATCGTCACAAGCTGTTATTTCATACCTTCACTGTTCTTGAATGTCTGGAAGCTTAATATCTAGAATATAAAGTGCATTGTAGCCAATGGATCTCTTCGAAAACTGTTGATATTAATTTTTCCCGAATGTGTCTTCATTTGCATACTTTCATTGATGTCATGAGGATGTATTGACAAAGTAAACATTGTTTATTAATTAAAATATATAGTCTTGTTTTTATTCTTTAATCATTTTAATAAATATTCTCGAATTAATTTCGGATATTTCGCAATGTATATGTATTAATCTCATCTTTGTATACAATATCTCCTTTTTTTTTTACTAAACCAATGATGCTGTACCATTTTGTGGCTGATTCTTTGTATACGAACTCTATCTTCTTAATTTAAGGCTACGAAGTGCTACGAGGTACATAATTGTGTAAAACATAGTAGTTTTATTATAAGTAGATACTGGAATCATGATTGTAATTGACTCTGTTCACCAGTTATTTGAGCTGAAATGGATTTAAGTATTGACCCTGTGTAATTCAAGTGTTAATGCTTATTTAAGTGGAATTATTTATCAGCAATGCAGTTATTTTATGTTTGGTAACAAAAAGAAATACATTTTTTATTATAGTAAGGCATGTAAGTTTATTTGTGAATGAACTTATTTTTGAAATATTGTTTAAATTAAATTAATTTCAAGTATTTCAAAATAGTAATGACAAAATGCAATCTATAATCTTATTTATCTTTTAATCAGTTATAGATGAATAAAGATTTTATAATAAAATAATAAATAACAATTAAATGTGAACATAAATATCTGTTAAGAATTATATGTTCTTACTCGCTTTAAAGGTAAATATGACGCTATTATTTATCCCTATATAAAATTATGCCATCATAATCTATTTGAAAATCAAATAAAAATAATCTTTTGATGTGTCACTTTATTGTATTTCAGAATTTTGATCATTGAAAAAATATAACTTTTATACCATTTGTTTGTTGTATTAGCACCTTAACTTTGAAATTGTAAAAACACTTTTATTAAATCTATATATATTATACCATGGATCACAAAATAATACAGCTTTTCATTCTTAAAACATCCGGAAAAACTCACTTGTTCAAAGTTTCAGAATACATAAGTGATGCAATCTATTTTTATGTACCTTATATTTTAATCAGTTGTACACGAATATTGATTTTATAATAAAATATTAAATAACAATTAAATATGAACACAAAATATCAGCTGAGAATGATATTTTCTTATTCGCTTTAAAGATAAATAGGACTCTACTATTCATCTTTATATAAAATTGCAGCATCATAATCTATTTGAATATCAAATAAAAAATGATGATCTTTTGATGCGTCACTTTTATTGTATTTCAGAATTTTGATCATTGAAAAAAAGTTTTATACCATTTGTTTGTTATATTAATAACTTAACTTTGAAATTCGTAAAAACACTTTAGTCGGATGTATGGATCTCGAATCTATATATATTATACCATGGATCACAAAAAAAATACATCTTTTCATTCTTAAAACATCCGGAAAAAACTCACCTGTTCAAAGTTTCAGAATACATGCACACATCACTAAGATGAGTTTCAAAACTGACATCTAAAATGCATGACAGAAAATGTATGAAAAACATCTTCATATCTTATCGCCGTCTACAGAGATCTCAGATTTCGCAGACTGAGGATCTTTTTCATCGAAAAATTCAAAACTTTCCTCTTTCGTCTCTCCAATGATTTATATAAAAAAATGTTTTGAGTGAAGCACAGTAAGAATTCCAACCTCCATAAATGAGTTCTTAATCTTAAAATCGATAAAAATTACGTTGTGCTTATGCATAAAAGAAACCGTGGCTTCAATATAATAAAAATGTAGCGTTATTTATCTAAGGTTTTTTGATAATCTTAATCTAGGGTCATATAATATGCATATTCAATACACAAATGCTTTATTTTATGTATTTGGTAGTTAATAGTTCTTGCCAGATAAACTATGCCTTCATTTTCTTTAGTTTAAATATATGAATTATATATGAGTTAAGGGATGATTGAAAATATTTTATCTCATATTTTGTCATTAATTTGAATAGAGAATAGATTTAATATATAATAAAATGTTAGGTAGTTCTAAATAATTAAGCAAGTAAAATTTTAAAAAGTCATTTATTTTCAAAATTCGGAATTATTTTCGAATTAAATAAATTATGAAAGTTTAATTTATGCCAATTTTACCACAAAATTACTTTTTAGTAATCAGTCGAAGTGATCAGAAATTTTAAAATTTTATGTTTGAATTATTTATTTAATGCATAAGAAAAAAAAAACCGATTATGGCTAACTTTTTAAAGTTTCTTTTTTATGACGAATTAAAAAAAAAAAAAAAAATCCTGTAAAATACATATTCCTTCTAGATTAAAGAGCAATAAACAATTTCTCGATCTTTTTGTAAGAAATACAGATACATTTTTAAAGAAAGAAGTCATATTTTTGTACTATTATTATTTTGTACTTGTTATGAAGTAAGTGACAGATAAATAACAATCATTTCTAAAAAAAAAATTATTTAATTAATGAATTTAAATTTTGATCTTAAATTTTACATATGAAAATTTTTTTAAAAATGAATTTTCCATGAAAATTCCATGAGCCATCCATGAAATTTATTACCTATAACAAATAAATGTTTCATTACTTTTGATTGAGAGACTAAATACCATTAATTAGATAATGCTAAATTTCGATACCTATTTAGTTAACTGAATAATAAAACGGATTTTTCGGATCCTAATATTTTTAATGTCTTGCTCATGGTCCAATAGTAAGGTGCGAAATTAATGTGCAGGAAGGATTTGGTCATTTATTGCACATCGATAACCAGACTGCCTGATAGTAGTTTTCTGTGTTTTCTCCCATACGTCACCCGAATGCTGGCATTTACCTGTAAAAATCCCTTTTTCTCCCATTGGGGCCTGTTCACAGTATACCTAAAAGCGCATTCACAACAAGACATTGAGCGGCGAGATCTACAGCGTTGACCAATCACATGACTCAGCGAGCGACGTTTGAGGTTTGTGACTGGTCAACACTTCAATGTCTTTATGCGAATGAGGCTTAAGAGTGGAACACGAAGTCCTCTGAAGTACAGCAACAGCAAAAACTTGAGATGTGTTAAAGGCCCTAATTTTTAAATTACCATTAAAAACTAAATTGTAGAAAAACACATTAAAGTTATACTGACATTCAGTACAATAGTGAAAAAAACTTGTAGTATTCCTCGATATTTTCTGCGATTAAAAAGGGTATAAAGGTAATAACTTTGAGAGCCACTTAGTAAGCTATACTACCTTGATCATCTTAACAGATGAATCTGTTTTGAACTATTTCGATTTTTTATTAATTTATGTTAACAAAGCAATCCCTTCAGCTTCAGAAATACTTCGTTGTTAAGTTCCTTTTTGAATTTTTTTTTTCCTGTATGATCATTGTCTTTCTGAAATATGAGCCGCATATTGTATTATTTATTCATAGATATTCACTCATAAATCTCGTAAAACTTTATGATCAAACAAGGTTTCTTGAAGTTTAGATAAATTCCGAGTTTATGGCTTCGATTGGTAAGAGTGCTAACAGTGCTCCAACGACAGCTGTTCTTTTCCCTAATGTTAACATCCTTCAATTAGATAACGATGCCTGGAAACAACACATTCTCATCTAAACAGATCGAAACTTTAAAGATATTCTAAGCACTTGGGGAAGGAAGTAAACTTCTGAGAAACATAATGTTTTCTCTTATTTTCCAAAGTTGTTAACACAAAGTTTTCTCCTTCTAAACTCAACACACCTTTTTTCCTTTATTATTTAAAGCCACATGGAATACTATATCTAAGTCTACCCTTTAAATTCTAATCGATTCAATGGCCAACCCTATTAGTGCTGTTATTAATCTGGGAAATGATTCCTACATGATTTGCATTGTAAAATTACGTGTAAATTAAGTTAAGTCTTCCTCTCATAGCAAAGTATTTGTGCAATAAATATGATTCTGTTAATTGTTTTCCTTCGAGGTGTAGCAATTCTAATGATAACCTTTGAGGAAAAGGGCACTTGCAGAGTTTTTGATATTTCATTTGTTATTACCAACAAGGTATTATATAAAATCGGAGTAGAATCTTAAAAATAAGTGTTGTTAAGGTCTCTTTATGAGTAAGCATATATATCCTATTTATTATCAATGTAAAATAACTTGTTCCTGAAGGTCGTTTGTAAAAACTGTATACTGAATCGACGATTTGTCATTTGAAATTAAATAAAGATTTTTTTTTTTTGTCTGACAGAATTGATTTCAAATTCAATTCTGTCAGACAATATTTTAAGTTACTGAATATTTTTTAAATGCCATTCCTTTTTAACAAACTGTTGGTCGAAAAATATTAAACAGAAGACATTCACGCTGTGGGATAGGGATTAATTGTGATACATTTTTAGTGATAAAAATATTCTACTTTTTTTAAATCAAATTAAATATTAGATGAAAATTTAGTCGCATCTAGTTTCAAAGATAAAAGATATATATGAAAATTTTGTTAAGTATCTTTCCGAATTATGATCTATATGCAAATTTCTAAGCATATTCTTGTTATATTATCATATATAAATATAATATGCATTTTCATAGCATATTTTTTAATAAGAATATATAGCTTAATTTTCTTTTGTATTCAAAAGGGAAGATTTTTTTCAATTGGAAATCGAAGAAATAACACTTCGAGTAGTTAGTTTATTTTGGGTAAAATTGCATTGATTGTATATAAGAATCCATCTACTGTCAGTTATGCGTTTCAGTACTTATTAATATGAATACGCAAAAAAAAAAAAAAAAATCATAGCATTCTCTTTGGAATATTCCACTCCAACCGAATAGGAAGAAATCCTTTCAAACTAGAATCTTATTTACGATTTTACTCGAATCATAAATAAGTCATAATGCATTCCCAAACTTTCTGAAAAAAAAAAGATACAAATAAATAATAAAAACCGTCGCATACCTGTACGTATTGTGAATTATTGGCAACGTCAGGTTATTTAGAAAATATAAGTAAAAATTATTGAATTCTTCGAGGTTTTCTTATTCCAATGTCAGTATACAACATTTAATGTAAGTTGAAGAAATTTTATAATTCTGATTCAACATAGTTAAGAGTAATAATAAAATTACAACAGAAATGTAATTTAGAGTGTTTAACAAATAACTTTACTATGTTGTACTTGAAATTTATTTAAAATACTTACATAATCTGTTTTAAAATATCTGACAAATCAATTCGTAAAATATTTAATGCAAATGTTCCATAGTTCTCTATAACGTCTATCTGTTACAAACATCAATTAATTTTATTGATGTTTATAACGGATCTTTGCTAATACAATTAATTAAAATTGTATTAGCAATTTTCTCTGTTTTAATTTTCTTGGTGAATAAAGATGATATAACTAGGAAATCTTAAAATGACTATTCACATGAAAAAAAAAAAAAAATCGAACAGGAGTCTAATATAAGAATCGAATCTCAACATCTATGGATATATCCGGTTTGAAATGAACAATGCTATTGCTCGTTGTAATAGAATTCAGTAACATAAAAATATACAGGAGTGATAATTTTATGAGTTATATTAGTCTATGATTTTAACACCTAGTATGTAGACCTTAAAACCTTAAAAATCATTTCCTACGAGGTTGAATATTTTTATTACACCCTTTATGAAACATTTTATATTTTCCCAACCAAATTTTCTGCTCTTATCGGGAATTTAACAAAACTTTATGGTTCAACATGGAGTAGTATGCATGGTCTTTAATAAAAATATGAAATGACACAAAAATAACACACTGAATATATATACATAGTTTTAAGAGCAGTTTAATATAGTACATAATATTAGATTTAATTTGAGATAAATGCTCACAAAATGTGGCATAATTTTATTAAAACACTCGTGCAACATAATAGATGACACCCATACTTAACGTGACCATTTATTTTCCCCACAAAAATATGACTTCTGCTAATTTTAGATAATAGTATGTGTATTCAAGAAAATAACACACTGAATATAAATAGTTTTAAGAGCAATTTAACATAGTACAACATATTAGATTTAATTTGAGATAAATGTATAAAATATGTGGCATAATTTTATTAAAACACTCGCACAACATAATAGATGACAGCCATACATACTGTGTCCATTTAATTTTTCCACAAAACAGGAATTCTACTAATTTAAGATGATAGTATGAGTATTTAAGAAAATGGATATTTCCATATAATTTTTATTTATTAATGAAAAGAATAGAAATGAACAAGTGAATATAAACAATTTATGTGGTTTTATATTTTTCTGAAGAACAAATTTTCTTAAGAATCTTAGGGGATGGTTTCAGATAAAAATGGAAAGCTTGCCAGGATTCCTCAAAATTTACATTGATAATTAAAATTCCTTTAAGAATTGCAAACTTCAAATGCGTCTTTACTATACCCATCAGAGAAAAAGTCCTTACTAAGGAAAAATTAGTTCGCATATAATTCGATAATAGTATGTACATAATAAAATAATCATAAGTAAAACATAATAGCATAAATAAAATATGCATATAAAATAACAAAAATAAAATATTCAAAATAAATATCCACGGACATAAATAAAATATCCATATTTATAAAAGTGGATGTTTGTATTTATGGTATTCCAATATAATTTAAAAATTATAACACTTAGCGTTCTTATTTATTTCCGTAGTTAATATTTTTTAACCTTGTGTCTAACCAAAAAATTACGAATCAATTCTAATTAGTTCTTTTTTAATTAAACAAAAACTGTTTTCTGCTTAGCGCTCGTGTCTGGTGCTACATTGTGGCATCTGGTGTCGTCTGATGTCTTAATTTAGAAATGTTTTTCTTTAATTTAAAGTTAATTATTAAAATTAATTAAGCTGAAATTAATTGTTTAAATTAAAATTAATTGCTTTGGGTATTCAATTTTTGAAAATGTCATTGTGATCTTTTTTTTAATAAATTTTTTTTTTTCAAATATATGATTATATAGGCTTATTTATAATTTACTTACTTTTTTATTCATAAATTGTTATTCACAATAATTTATTTTTTACAATTTGACGAAATGAAACGTTGAATTATGTTTTTTTTAGCAGAGTTCGTTAAAAATAAAAATTAATACGAAAAATAAAGTGAGTTATAAATTAAAGATGATGGAAATGTTCACGAAAAAAAATGTTAATAAAATGTTTGACTTTCTGTAGCTGGGCAACAGCGCCTGTCAGCTAATCGTCGGATCGATGGTCATCTAATTTGACAAGAGGAAATAGTTGAAAGGTCAACACTGTGGGGTCAGCAAAGTAGGAGGATCTTTCTTCTAGAAAACTAGGAAGCCAGCCCCAAGTATCTCCTCCCTGCTCAATAAATAACTCTTAGATAGCAGGATTATAACAATATGGGACAGTGATCTTTTTTGATTGATTCTATAAGTGTTTTCCACTTGATTGCTCTAACAATACCTCCTAAGGAAAAGTAAGGCCAGTGGGCAAGTCAATTTTACATTACATTCATTCTTCTGTTCGACAAAATATAGGAAAATAAATGCCCAGACAAATCTGGGTAAACACCTTATTGGTGTGAATGTATTCGAGCAATTCAGCCCATCAACTTTTGGTTAAAACATTAAGTCACATTTTTACGGTGTAATATAGTTAGAAATAATTGAATACTCATGCTATATTTCTGTATTTTGCTGCAATTAATAAATCCTTTTTCAATCAATATATCCATTACACCTTACATTTTTTATATCGGTATTTTGGTTATATATTTAAATATGTATAATTCTTCTTCAGCTCCTCCAAATATTCTTTGCTCATTTGATAGAATTCAGCAGCAATTTTTATATATTCTTTGTTAACACCATTGCAGTCCCTTTCTCGCAATTCTCAGCGAGATTGAAAACTTACATATGCGTGAGATTCAATGCAACTTATGCCAGTGGTTCTCAAAGGTTGTGTCCTGTGATATTCCAGAGAAATATGGGCCCATATATAAAAATAAAAAATAAAAATATAAAAATATAAAAATAAATTTTTCTTTTTTGTCAACTTTCCCATTCAAGGATAGCTTTTATTACAAACCGCTAACCTTTCTGGTTGCTTTTTTTTCTTCTTTCTGACGAAAGAAAACTGTGACATAAAAAGACACATTTCTGAAATAAAAAGTCTCCAAATAGCCAATAATACCCTAATAAACCAGGAGTGGCAACTTCTAGGGTTGGCTACTAGGAGCACTAGTGTCTACTGGATTTTCAATGTTAAAAATATTTCCAATGTTACCTCAGAAACCTCGCTGTTTGTAAGTAGTAGTCAGTGGAATTAACCGTCTGGGTATACCATGTAGCGAATGCTTATTTGTCAGAAATTTGTATATAGTGCGCCTATAATTATTTGTAGATTTTTGCGCCTCGACTTCAAAAAATTTGAGGTCTATGCCCACTTATGCCTATCTATGCCCACATATCATCATTACCTCAATATTAGGCCTTACCGCAGGTTTTTTATTTATAGCGCCATCTTTTTTATAAAATTGTTACCTGGGTTTGCTCCATTTTTTGTGAGAGATTCCTATCTCAAAAGCGGTATTTGGGACAGACTTCCAAAAAAAAAAAAAAAAAAAACCCGGTACATATTAGTCATAACAAGTAAAAGAGAGGAATCCAGCTATCGGTTCTCTCTTTGTAATAAAATAATTCAAGGCATGCAAAATAAGCGAAACATTCTTTGCAAACTTTCTTTTATAATGCAATTATATTCTAACGAATTTGTAAAACGTAAAACATGGAATAAGATATTTTTTTATCACTATTGGCTCATTTAAGTTTAACATTTCTTTAAATCTAATTGACGTGCAGCTATTGCAACAACGATCAATAAAAAATTTAAACCATTACTTTGACTGTCAAAACCGATATTTAAACGAATAACAATTTACTAATCCCTTTTCTTTTATGAAACGTTAATTTGCGTAATATTTGTATTAGTGACACTACCATTCTTTAATTGAATAAACAAAGTAAAATTTTTCCTAGAAAATCACATTCCGTTAGCTTATTGATCGAGCTTTTTGAAACCTGTGGGGAAAGAGACATCAGAAGGAGGGGAGAAAGCGGACCACCACTAAAATTTCAACGACGGTAAATCAAATTTTCTCATAACCACCAATCTGCTGCCCTCTATTATAAATCTTTTTTCGAGCCTGTTTCAGAATTCGATTTTTTACTCGCCGTACGATCCTTTCTATTCCTTTTAGATCCCTATTTCTTGTGTTTCTGTTCAGGAAGAACAGGTATGTTTTGGAATTAATACTCATTGAATAGACGAAATAAATGCTTCCAGTTTTTTTTATTTATAATAGACATATAATTTTTTTATTCATAGTAATTATAGACATTGAGGTATTGAAAAAGGACTTAAATATATATTTTGCAACCGTTCACTGTATCTTAAAAAAATAGAAGAAGAAATAAACACAACCCTTATCTGAAAAAAATTATTGCAGATAAAAGTTTAGAAAAGAAATATGAACAATACCATTAATTCTTCCATGTGTTAAAAATAATTAATTCTAAGTTAAACAAATTCCAGTATTAATGTTTAACATAAATTGCCAATAAATATCTCGGAAAAGAGCAATATTTTTTATATGTGTGGTAAAACTAAATCTGCTATTAGGCAGTCAGCTCCACCATGGGGTAGTTGCGCCAATGAAGAAGAAGTGATAAAATTAATACACTATAATGTCAAATTGAGCTAATGTGTTTCTTATGACTGCCTACATAACGCATATAATTCAAACACATTGAAATATTTCATAGATAATAAAATTGTATTGAGCAATTAACTGCAAATGTAAAAAGAATGATATTTAAGAATTACAATACACAGTACCACATTTTATAATTTAGTTCTTACAGCTTAAGTCAGTGACATTATCAATGTCAATGTTTGTCATTTTTTTGTTCAATGTTTTGTTTGTAATTTTTTCTTTGTCAACCAAATAATGGAAAGCATTTGGAATTTTTTAATGCATTTATTTTATTTGATTACAATTTAAAACTTCGAGCTATTAAAAATATATAATGTGAATTAATACAGTTCTTAAATAAACCTTAAAAATTATAACTTTATACAACTATTGTTTTGTAATTTTTAAATATTTATAAAAAATAATTTTCAAAGTAATAAATTATAAGTTATCTCTTTAAAATAGAAATCTAAAAAGAAAGCTTATCTAATCAAAAGCAATCTTACAATATTTATATTAAAAGATACACAACGTAAGCATAAAAACATCTAACCATGAATTTTATTTAAAATATTTTTATTAAACTATAAAAAATTATGCTGTTTTTATGATGCAGTTAACGGTTTTAAAAGTACACAATGCAATAAAATTACAAATCAATAAAAATTATTTTCTAACGCCAGCATAAACTTTGCATATTAAAAATATTGTTAAAGTTAAGAAAAATTAAAAATAAAGTACTTACTTATAACTTACAATTAATTCACTAATTATCATAGCTTCTAAGTCATAGATTAAATAAAGATAATTTTTATGTGTAAATTTAGATAATTAACTTTTTTTTAAGAGACACGAGATTAAAAAACAATTTATATATAATCTTTAAAAAAAATATTAAGTAACACTTAAAAACAGCAAGTTTCTTACCAACCACTCAGAAATTGAACTATCTCGCTTTAAATCTTAATAAGGATGTGTTGACATTAAGTATATAATGGACAATTTTTATTCATGATCATTTGTGATACTTAACAAAATTTATGGTTACAATGGAATGACTAATTGTACGAATGAACTTTTCAAGTCAGGAGTGAGGTTAAACAACTGGGATTTCTCAAAATTATCTTACAAGAGCATAAGGCCCTTTTGTGACATAACACTAAGAAATAAGCATCGCTAAATTTTTATATATATGATGGTGGTAAAGAAAGAAAGGGAAAAACAAAAAACATAACAAAACAAAACTGGTATGTGTATGGGGAGGGAGTCCACAAAAAATATGAAAAATTAAAAAAAAGTATATAACTTATAACCGAGAAAAGAGGAGCAGAAAACAGGCTAATTAGCCTACTTTCCGGATGAAGACATTAAAATGAATAATGACAAAATGGTTGTAGCCGAGAAAGTGAGAAGAACCCAAAAGATGAACGCAAAGATAACAAAAAATAAAAAGGAAAAAAAAAAAAAAAATACAAATTGTTTCCATTACACAACTTAATGGAGCTACGGTGTGACGTGCACGAGGACGCACCCATTTGTTTTGTCTACCATTAAAGAAAGGAGACATCTGGCTTTTTTTAAATCTCTTGGAAAGGGAAGTGCAATGTTCTTTGAAATGGAGAAGAGTGCAAAAATCATTTATGCCAAAAGACATGTTGTTCTGTCGTAAGGCTCTTTCCTGTTTCATTTGTGTTTAAGTGAAACAGTGTTTCTATGACAATGTCGAAATAAAACTGGAGGATCTGAAGAAAGAGTTTTAACTTCTTAACGTTTGTAAGATTGTATCAAGTATTTAAAAATGTATTACATGTTTTCATGTAATTATATGAAAGTAATGATTTTTTTTTTTTTTATTTCCCATGAATTGTTGAAAACTACTGTAAATAATTAATGGTTTTTAGTATGATTTCCTTAAATGCATTTAACATTTTAAAAAGTATTTTTATAGGAGGGAAAAAAAAAAGAAAGAATAATAATAATTTTTAAGGAAATAGATGCATTTTCTCTATATAATTGTAATAGCAAATAATATATATGCATTTATATATTATTTCATGATATTTTATTTATTTTGTAGTATTTAATATATATGTAATTTAAATAATATATGTATGGATCATTATTATTAACCTATTATTCACTTTTGTATGAAATGTTCGTAATAGAAATAATTTATTCTAATTCATTTTCATTTTCTTCTTCATTTTTAGCTGACTTATCTTAAAATATTATCTTTAAAAGTGGGTTGATTGCTTTTTGAAAAAATGTAGATAAAAATTTAAAACCTACAGTAATACTTTTTTTTTTACCTACAGTGTATTTTTATGTGTTGTCATTATTTATGATATTAATCTTGTTATTTTGGGCAAAATAATTTTTAGAGTTATAAAAAATGAAATACAGTGCACACAAACTAAGCCTTCTAAATATTTTCGTATTTTTTCAAAGTCATATGTAATTAATTATTAACCGAGTCGGTAATGATTTATAAAATGTCGAATATTCATCAGCTTATTTTTAACATTTTTGTTTTCTGACCTGTTAAATACTTTTATTGCCTTGGGGAAATCTTTTCATTGCATTTTTAATTTATTATATTTAAGTTTCAGATGTAGGGATTCTGAATTTTAAAAAAAAATAGAGAAGGAATATTCAAGTAAACCTTTTGAAAGCAAACTTATTGTTGTTATTCTAAAAAAGCTGTTAACAAATGAAACATTCTATTTTTACTGAACTAGTTTATTGTAAGTATTGTACTAGTGGGAGAGAGTGGAGAATTCCATGCACCTAAGGGAGTTTTTCAATAGTAAATTTAATAAAGATTTTACGTTGCTCAACTTTCATTATTTATAGAGTGAAAACATTAAAAGTGAAGTGAGAGCAGTGTTTTTCTGTCTAACGAAATCTCTATTAAATTACTTCATTTACTAAAAAGTTCATTTGTTGGTTATTCTGCGCATTAATTGGAGGGACACTGTGCATGTAGTTTTGAGCCGAAATTTTGTGAATAATGAATAACAGAATTTATATTATTTTTACTGATTTCTTTAGAAATTTATATTTATAAACAAAAATGTTAATATTGATCCTTTTGGAATCTAAAGTTTATTTAATTTTTCAAAATAATGAATAAATTATTAAAATAATAAGTAAAAAATCGATTATTATTTGAATAAAGAGTAACAACAACAAAATAAAAAAACTTAACGTAAAACCTGAGATATGAGTGTAATGTGCTAATATTTAATGCATAATGTTTTTGGAATATAAATATACTAGTAGGTTTCTGCTGCATTGCAAGCACAAACCATTGTGACGTTATTCCCTCTTTCCAGAATTATAAGGCACCCAAATGTTTTGGTCTATTTGGCTCCAATACTTTCGCCGGCCTTTGCACAGTTCATATTCAAGCCTCGTCTACATTGTAGATTCAGTTTTTGCTGATTTTGTACTTTTTAATTACAGTTTGTAAATTTTAAAAGTAGATTTCACTATCTTCTTGTTAAATTTAGTGACTGGACATATTTTTCTATTCAAGTTTTCTTAATAATATGGACAGATTGCACTTAAGAAATAACGTCAACCAATCTTTATTGCCTATTTTTGTTTATTTATTGAAATAATTTTTATTTGATTAGTTTCAACAAAGTTATAATCCAACTTCCTGATGTGAAACGGGCTCATTCCATAAAATAACATAGCTAGCTTCAGAGCGTGTTCTACGAGTTCCTTTTTTTTGGTGGAGGGGGTTGTTTAATTTTGTCTCGTAAGGTGGATTCAGAGATTCCAAAAGGTCTTCTTGCTTCTTCGATTTCTCAGCTTCTCTGTCAATGCACGTCTATGTCTGTCTTCAACTCCAAGATGTCTAATTAGTACGTCGTGTATAATTTCGAGACATCTATTAAATATACAAAATACACATTAAGTAAAGGTCTTTTGGTACAAGGTAATACCAGTTTTTGTTATGAGGTTATACCACGCACAAGTTGCCATGACACTCGTAATTATCCCCAAAAGAATTTATTCCTTCAACAGATTTTGTATCGATTTAAACTTTATATCTAATCGCTCGAAAAAAAACTATACTGACGGAAAAATAGCCTATTATGAGTGGGTTTGAAAATATTTACAGATGGAAAATTTTATTAATGCTTACAAAAGACATACCTTAAATACCTTAAAACAAAAAAATAAAAGAATGTGGCATTCAACCACACACGATGAATCTTTGGGCACTACTGACGAAGTTAAGCCAGTATAAAGAGGGGACTGTAGGTGATCTGTAGTAGATGTTGCCAAAGGAGCTGCCACAAATTCACACGCACGGAGATATTATTAAGGGAAATACACACACACATACAGATACACACACACACACACACACACACACACACACACACACACACATATATATATATATAGCAAACCCGGAGACTGCTGCAAAGTGTAATTTAAAGTCAAGTAGAATCAGCAGACAAATAAATAGTAATGACTCACTAACTTCACTTTATTGAATTTAATGAATTGGAGATTTAAAGAGTTGGAAACCAGCTCCGGAAAGCACCGGGAAAACACCCCAAAATCTGAAGATAGTGATAGTTGTTAGGTGTATTCACCAGAGTTATAATTAAATGGTTATCAACAACCAGTCATTAAAAATGTTGAGATTAGTAGATTGAGGAGCATGAAGTAACTGACGGAGCACATAAAGCGTAATGTGAAGTTAGCGATTATAGGAAAGGCAAGAAGCAGTTGTCATGAAACTTAATTTTTAATTATAGAGAAGCATTTTTAAGGATATCTGCAATTACATGAAGTATGCTATGAGATATCACTAGAGTTTTCAGTCTCTGAATAAAATGTCTTGTACAGATAGTATGTTAATATCCATTTTACGCTGCAAGGTTTTACTTTGATCTGAAAAGGAACTTAAAGTATCTTTAACTACATATAAGTTTTTCAAATTACAGAGCTATCTGAGAAAATATTTTCATCAAAAAAACCCTCTTGTTTTATTTTCTTATTGTTACTTGCATTTATTTTTATAATTATTATTTAATTACTTTTTCAATCATGATAACAATTTAGTCCTTAATCTCTTAAACATGAAATAAAATGTTAAATCAGCCAAATTTACCTCAAAATACCTAGCAATGTATGTATGCATTTAACAATTCGTAATATATTTTGAATGATTAAATGTACGTATTGCTTTATGATTATACTTAAATAATTCAAGATATTGTCTATACGCTGGTAATAGTCTAAAAATATTCTATGAAATTATTCTCATTAATGTGTGCTTTATCACAACATGTCTTAAGACATAAAAATTTTGAGTACAATTCATTTCACAAAAATTGATCCACCGGAATTTTTTTTAAAGGGGGTTCGGTTTTAAGAAATCACGATGAGAATAAGTTCTTGAGGGCTGCAAACAGCCGATTGCTGATTGAAAAACTACGAGGTGTTATTGATGAAAATGGAATTCACCGGAAATCGACAAAAAGTGTCGCTCTGGCTTCGAATTTACTAGATGAAATACGATTCACCTTTAAAGAAAAGAAGCGGAATCAGCAGAGAATCAATTCCATTTGCTCACTTTGATCCCTCCTGAATATGCATGAAATGTTCAACTTCGCTCGAATTTCAAAAGCACAGTCAGCTGTTTCATGACATTACCTGAAGAAAAGGGTGACACGGAATTACGCTGGCTACCTTATTCAGTGCTGTGTTCCCGAACTGAGGGCTCTTTTTATTTGGTTGGGTTTCTTTTTTGATTTTTTTTTTCTTTTAATATCGCTGCCTTGTTAACTTGAGAAACTATTCAGGAGAAATTTCGGTAAAAATAAAAGCCCCTTTGAAAGGAAACTGTATTTATTAATGAGAATTAGGTATTCAAACATAATGTACTTTATGGAAGGAACTTTTATAATAATATGCCATTTTATGTACAGTGATTTTACGTCATGGTGTCGTATAAAAATGATTATGTGAAATAAAATAAAAAAAAATTAATAATTAATCTAGTTGAATAATTGTGGAATAATAATAATTTCATGTTTTATACTTTAAAATTTTACCTTTAATATCACTGCCTTGTTAGGAGAAATTTCGGTAAAAATAAAAGCCCCTTTTGAAAGGAAACTGTATTTATTAATGAAAATTAGGTATTCAAAAAATAATGTACTTTATGGAAGGAACTTTTATAATACTGTGACATTTGAACCAGTTTATGCATAGGATTTTACGTCATGATGTCGTATAAAAATAGTTATGTGAAATAAAATAAAATTAATTAACACATAATTTAGATGATAAATTGTGGAGTAATAATAATTTAATGTTTTATACTTTAAAATTTTATTTTTCAGTTATTTTAATTTATTCTAAAATATGCGAAATACTTTTTAATAAGGAATCATAAATTTAATTACAAATTTATCATGTATAGGTTTGATTACTTGATAAAGAGCAGCAAATAACATTGAATGTAATTACGTCATTAAAATTACCTAATGTTGCTAAAAACGTGTGTTTAAAATGACATTATAACTAATAAAAACGTATATTTAAAATGACATTATAACTAATAAAAACGTGTTTTTAAAATGATATTATAACTAATAAAAATCTGAAATTTTAAATTAAATTTGCTTACTTCTTATAATTATTAAGCTATTAAAAATAATTCAAAGTGTTAAGTTTTAAAGTTATGTGAGTAGCAAAAGAAACCAAAAATACATTTAATAGAAGACAATTGAATGTATAAAAATTACAATGTGAAAATCAATATTCAAAAACTCCTACTCAAATTAACAAAGGGGAAATATCAGGCATGAATTAGAATTATATATATTGTATGTGCAACTTTAAGAATTGTATGATCTTACAGACTAGTGATAGGTCTTCTGATTAGTGATCTTAAGACTAGTTTTCTGCTAGGTTATTAGATTTAGGTTCTGCCATACTTCTGAAAAATAAAAATCAATGGGCAGATCATTCGTCTAATTATTTGAAAGACAATCTGCTGACTTAAGCCATATAAGTAATAGACGGATAATTCATGAATCTAGGTCTGTGAATGTTTCTTAATTCGAATTTTATTATCTACACTACTTAAACATTAAGATGAAAAAAAAATGTTGAATTGGAGAAACTTAAAATTAAAAATGTTTTTATAGTATAGGAGCATTGAAAGAATTGAAATGGTTATGAACAAAAGTTATTAAGAAATAACACCAAAAATTTAGCAAATTTTAATTTCTTCATTAAAAATATCAAGAGCATCGATATAATATCAATTTACTATGAAGTAAATTTTTAAAAGTGAGATTCCGTTGTATTTTTGCAATTGATTGGACAAAAGATTTAAAAGTTGTAGAAATTAGCATTGGAAAGTTATTATTTCGGTATTTATTTATTGAAAAGTTATTATTTCACTATTCATATATTGAAAAGTTATTATTTCATATTCATATTCATATATTTCAGTTATTCATAAAGTCTTTGAATCACCCGATCAACCAACATTATTAACTGAAATTTAAAGAGAAAAGGATAAACAGCGAACTATTTTGATTTAAGCTAATTTGACTAAAATTAAATTCCTTTTAAAAGCAATGCCTGTAATGTTAATTATAATGCCTTTTATTAATTATAAAAAGCCTTTTCTTGATGAGCGTTTCTATTAACAGATGCCGATTTCCTTCAAAGAAGTACAAGCCATTGACGTGATGAAGATAAATATAATTAGAACGTAGCAGACTAACTTCAAGATCATTTTTCTTCTGCCTGAGCTTAGGTTACATTTCACTAATCATGCAGCGTAATTGACTGGTAATGCGTTTCCTATTTCCTAGGCAGCGTTTTTCATTTAATCTATATTTAGCTTTGATTGAAAGTTAGCTTCTAGAATGTTGTATTACTGAAAAATCAATTCGTTATTCTGTTCGAAGCTGAATACAGGTTGTTAGAAAAGCAAGTAAAACATGAACAATTCGGGAGTAAAGTATTAAAATTCGGTTTTCCAGTTTTAGGTAAACAATCGGAAATTGGGAAATCGTTGTTCGTACCTGCTTCGCAGTGAAAGATTCTGAAACAGGAATGGTATTTGATGAAGTTATCTCACTTAATTAAAAATTGCTGATTAATTGCTGTTAAAAGCAGAAATCCATTACCTGAAACGTTTAATCATTAAAGTGGTCAATGTATCTTAGTTATTTACCGAGAGATAAATAGTGTAGTGGTTCAGTTTTACAGAAAGAATTATCGAGAGCAAAAAAGATATCGCTCTCATGTAATTCAAAGGTAAGAATGCAAAGCAAGCTGTACCAGATAAATGCACTTGAATATTAACAGATACATTTGAAGCGAGTTATCAATGGTCTTATATTGAAATTTTCTATAAGTTACATTGTTTATTAAACAATTTGAATTAGAAATTGTAAAAGTAATACTGATTGGTTAACACACTTCATGCAGAATTGCTAGCAAATAAAGATTTTCTACCAAATTTTATAACAATTCCCTTCCATAACAACAAACATGATAACTTTTTTCATGGAATGATAGAATGTTCTCACGCACGGCCACTAACTTCACAGTGTCTCCCTGCTTCTAAAAGCAGTGACTACAACATATTTGCTTGATTTTATTTATTTTTATTTGCTTGCTAATGGTTTTATTTTCCTGCACGCTACTCTGCTTGCATTATAGCTGAGCCAGAATTTCTGAATAAATAACATTAGCTTCATATCGAAATTTGTGCAAATTGAATGCCTTTTCTAGGTCATATGACCATATATAATGCGTATAAAAATTAAATTATTATGATTCTGATAATATTTTTTTTATAGTTTTAAGAACTATAATTTACAATTCAGTATGACCAATGCATATCAAAATAACACCTAATTTTAATGAATAAATCAATAGAAATCCATTAGAATATTTTTATTGAAAAAAATATTAATGCAATTAAAATTCGAAAGTGTTTTTCGAAATATTGAAATCAATCTTATTTAAAAACATCTCAAAAAATTAAATATTAAGTATTTTTTATTTTATTCATGATAAATTTCCATCGTCCATTAGCAACATTCATCATTATTGAATGGTAAATTTAATATTTTAAGGCAACACTTTTAACGTAGAATTAAAAAGAAATCACAGTACTGAAGTTGCTTTTGGGATTAATTAATAATTTGCCTGACATTGAATTTTCTTTCTGTTTTAATAAACTGTAAATGTGTGCAACGTTCAAGCATGAGCAGAATTCCTCGGATGATAAATGAAGTGAAGAAAAGGCAGCTGATTATCAGCATGGAGATAACTCTCAGCTGTTGATGGTTGCTACAATTTATTAAGTGCTAATAATTGATTAGTTATAGTAGCATTGATTAATTACTTGGTTTTAATTTTATTCTGGGGTTGCGCTTTCTTGTGTTATTCGATTTAATGGAGTAATAAGATAAATAATTCTTCTCATATTTATTTAGGGTTACCTTTTGAAAGTTTAAAATCGGTAAATAATTAAATTAAAACTCTAGATAAATGATGGTGCATATCGAATTATTTTTAAAAATGAATATGGTTATTGAAAATGAACATGGCTTAAATATTTCTTCTCACTTTTAGAAATAACTCACAAATGTATCTAAAAATACCATATCTGAATATTTGTAACTGGCCCTGATGGATTAGTGATTAGCAATCCATCTACCACTGGGAGTTTGTTGTATTTTCTGATATATTATAAGCACATGCTAGGAGGTTTTTCTTGAAAGTCCTTCTGGAATTCAGAGTTAATTTTCACCTCTCTGCTCCTGGGAGAGGGAAAGGTTTTGATTTGCTGTGTTGAAAAATCGTGATCTCTAATTAAAATAGTAGGAAGCCATTTGTAATTGTGAAGAATAAACCCCAAAACAAATTCACTCAAATCCAATGGGTACAAATTATAAAAAAAAGATGAGGAATTTTCAAATCGCATGATTAAGGGGTGTTTGATTTTTACGTTTCTTGTTTTTATTCCTGAGCACATTTTTTTTATCTTGATGGTAACACCGAATTATGATTCCGCAATCGAGTCCCAATAATGTGAGTTTTAGAGTGGGACCTCCTTAAAATTCAGACTATTGAAAATTTACTAAGTGGACTAGTGTTAGTACGATCATATAACGTATAGAACAAAAATATTTTACAATGCAAGATAAAATCAAGTTTTAAGAAGAATAATGAGCACACAGAACAGTAAATGAAAATTTATTTCTTGTAACAGCACACCTATATGTTAAAAAAAAAGTCTAAAATTGTTTGATTTGAGTAGAAATTCTCTTTCTTGCAAGCTTCTCAACAACAGAACGTTTGGTGTTAAGAAATGGAGTTGATGTGTCCATGTAGCAAATGGTAGCCTCTAATATTATCTGGTCTTCGGTATGTCAAATGATCATTTCCTTTTTAAATGTTTGAATCTTCAATTTTATTCATTTCCTCTGTCTTAACATCAAGAAATATATACCTAGTTTTGACACAACATGAGAATATTTCTTTTCAGATTATTTTCTGTTCATAAATGCTTCGTCTTACGTCTATGAGCTCTAGAGTATAAAGTCTCTCACATGACAGTTGCCGTGAGTAGACACATCACTTAAAAGCGACTAGCCAAAACCACGGTGACAAGCTATAAAGGAAACATTTCCAGTGCAGCATCTTAACAACTGTGAAAAAGCTTTAAGAAAGTGAAATTCAAAAAATAAATAAATATAAAAAAAGCATACAGAAAAATAAATAAATAAAAAAAAGAGCATCCGAACCTCCCAGAAGGAGTGAAACAGAATTACATTATCAAGATTCTACTGGTAAACAAAAGTGTTTCGTTTAATGTTTTTAAAATTTTATTGCAGCATCAAACGCAATAAAAATATGAATCTGCTTTTAATTTCTGCTTGAAATATACAATGAAACATACTGGGGTAACTTAATTTTTAAAATTGTTCGTAAAATATTCTAAAATATGCATTTTAACGAAGCAAATATTTATGCGTTCATGTTTTTTATATAAATTGTTATCTTTCGTCAAGATGTGTTTTATACAATTTGAAAAAAATGTCTACCATTTTGTGTTACAATTTCGAAAACAGATGGCAATTAAAACGTCAATAGAACTTAAGAAATAAATAGTATTTTAAACTGTGAAAAATATATAATTATTTTGAGAATTGTGAAGGCAAAAGGATTTTCAGAAACTGGTGAAATTTCAAATTCTTTTTAAATAACTGTCAATTTTAAACTAAAGAACACCTGTGAAAAATGTAAAATACAAAGCATTAGACCTACGCTTAGAAGAATTTTTCTAAAGAAAAACATGCATGTGTTCCATTCAGTGTTATTCTTGTGAAGGTTTCTTCGAAGAAAGAATGAATTCTCTATTTTCAATTCCACTTGACTTATTCACTATTTTTATCTTGTATTTCCATAAGTTCTCCGATTTGTGTCACGAAATTCATAATTCGAGGATTTTGGAAGTAATATTTTATCTAAACTTTAACATAATGGACGTCTTAAAAGAATTACTGATGTAAAGGATGTTGTACGAAATTTAAAAATTATGCTTTGGCTTCAAAATTCAAGAGATGAATGCAGTCTTGACTGTTTTATATCAAATGAGAATCACTGGTGGATAAGCGGTAAAGGACGTTACTTGTGCGCTGGAGGACTCAGGTTGGAAAACGCTGGTGGCCATCGTTGGAGTAACGGCTTTCAGGAACAAGGAGATTCGTTAGCGGTTATGATAGTGTGTCCAGTGACATTCAAGTTTCCTGGTGGGAGTTTTCGGATTTTTTCTCATACGACACATAAATAGAGGCAGTTGTCTCTGGAAGTCTTTCTGGAAGACGATGTTCTTTCCTTATGGCCTGCTGATAGGCTTCTAGGGATACAAATAATTAAGGCCTGAAATTTACAGAAGCACAAAAGACATTGGTAATAAGTCTCATAAACAATGAAAATCATTCTTTTCCATTGTCTAAAAAGTAATAGAAAGTTTGTATTTCATCAAATTTTTTTTCCATTGCTCCTTCTGAATGATCACTTATATGAATATATTTATTAACTAAGCTTACAAATAAAGGTGGCATAAAATTTATCAAATATTTCATTTTATTTGAAAAATAATAGAAAGTTTGTCTTCCATTAAATTTTTACATTGTTGCTTCGGAATTATCATGTATATGAATATAATTACTAACTAAACTTACAAATAAAGCTACCCTAAATACATCAAATATTTAATTTTACCTGCAAAATAATAGAAAGTTTGCCTGTCATCAAATGTTTGCATTGTTCCTTCTGAATTATTATATATATGAACAAAATTATTAACTAAGCTTACAAATAAAGCTAGACTAAATATATCAAAATTTAATTTTATTTGAAACATGACAGCAACAAATAAAATATGAAGTACCGTATTGATCAGTAATTATTAATTTATGAATTAATAAGAACTTTTTGCGTAAAAGTGAAGAATAACTTTTTAAATATTCTTACCAACCTTGCTATTGGGCTTCAATTAGCCTTTTACTTTACTTTAAATTAATTATCTTAAGCCTAAAATATTAGTAAAACAAATCGTTCTCACCTTTTTAATTCGATGTTTCCTTAAGAAGAAACAGTTTTAATTTATTATGCATAAATACAATTTTTTTACATAAAATTAAATAATATTTGTATATAATTAAAATTATAATAAATTAATTAATACTTGTCTTGCAAGTAGCTATAATTAATTACTTTAATTTCTGCCAACAAAAACAAAGAAATATGAAAAGTCATTGTCAATAAATTTCTAAAATAATTGATTAATAAATGTTCCCACCAATTTAGTGTGTGATTTTGTTTTTCATTTTTTAAAAGATAAAAAGGAAAATATTTTATTTCAGGATATCGAATAATTTTTATCAATCGAAACAAGAATAATTATTAATAATTTTGAAATGCATAGTAATTAAAACTTGTGTTATTCCCAAATTTAATTAGTTTTGTGATTGATTGAGATTTTTTTTTTATTATTTTTTTTCAACTCTTTTTCAACTTCCTCGAGGTCACGATTTACTGTACACACAAGTTTTTATAGAAAATTACAATATACAAACAAAATGGTTCAGGTAAATATAAGGAATAGAAGGCAAAGCAAGATACAGAGTAGATAAATCAGAGTGGCTTTTTGTAGAAAAAGAAAAAGCCACTTAAAGAAAAGAAAACTTTTTACTTTACTTGTTAAATAAAAAGTGTTTCCTTTTATTTTGTTAGTTTTGTAGTAAATAAATTATTTACTCTTATCGTTTAAAAAACTATAGAAAAAACTTTATATTTAATATTTAAAATTATAAGTTGTATTTAATTTTAATTTTATATTTTAATTGTATGTTTAATATTAAATATTTAAAATATATAATAATTAATTTATATTTAACATTTAATTTATATTTAATATTAATTAGTTTTTAATTAATTTATATTTAATACTTAATCATTAATTAATTTATATATATTATTAATTTATTAATCAATTTATATTTAATATCAAAATACAAAGAATTTATTTTAATAGTATGTTTAATATTAAATATTTAAAATAATAATTAATCTATATTTAATATTAACTAATCATCAATTTATATATATATATATATCAAATAATATCAAATAATATCAAAATATTAAAAATTTTATATTTTATTTGTAAGTTTAGTATTAAATATTTCATATATATTATTTATATACTTAATTTTAATTAATTACTTATTAATTTATATGTAATATTAATTAATTCATATATACTATTAATCAATTATTAATCAACTTATATTTAATATCGAAATATTAAGAATTTTGTATTTTAATTGTATGTTTAAGATTAAATATTTAAAATATATAATAATTAATTTATATTTAATACTAATTAATCATTAATTGATTTAAATGTAATACTAATTAATTAAATATTTATATTTATTATTAATTAATTATCTATTAATTTATATTTAATATTAAAAATTTTATATTTTAATTTTTTTAATTGTTCCAAAAAGGATCACCTTTTTTACCGAGCTTTAAATGATATTTAAATAAACCAGAAAAACAACAAAAATAAAAATATTACACTAATTATTTACAAATGCTTTCTATAGCATGATTGTAAAAAGATATTATTTTTCATATTAAAAAAATGTTATTATTTATTTATAAATAAAATGAAATATTTTTAATCTTTAAAAAAAAATACGAAAGAAATTTACGAAATACTTTATTCTATCTTTAAAAAAATACCAATGAAATTTACCAAAACACTTTACTATATATTTAAAAAAATAATTAATTCATTAAAAGATTCTTATACTTAATTTGGATAAAATTAATGATGCTACATAAGTAATTAAAAAGGCAAATAAATTTATCGGAATGCTTTTATTAATAAAATCTTGTTTCTTATAAAATTATAAATATTCAAGAATGCTTCTGGAATTAATGTCTATTTAATGTGCGAAAGAAGGAATTTATTTCGAATATCCTTAAAAGAAAGTAATACCAGGAATTAAAAATGCATTTATAAACAAAAAGAATACCAGAAAGCTTAACAGGACGTGAAAATTGTCAACAAAAAATCTACATTCTATCGAGGTTGATGCTTACAACTGTGAATTTCCATTACGGCTTATTTGCACTCTTTGACGAGATTAGATTACTTTAAATATTTGCTCACTGCCTTTGGATCTCTAAAAAATAAAGGATTTTTGTTAATTATCACTAATGAATGTGCACTTCTTTAAATTGAACTAGAGCGGAATTTTTGACCTTAATTGATTTCATCTTTTGTGTCTAGGTTTAAAAAAATTGGTAATTTTGTATTGTGTTTCCTTTCTGCTAAAGCCATCATGTTTCAGGAATTAAGTTAATTATCATTTTAGGACAAAGATGCGTCTCAAAAATCCTATTACGTATCTTAAGAAAAAGTTAAATAAAATTTACTTGTATTATAACGTAAATGAATTGTTAAATTGTAATGTATTGTTCCTGAAATTTGTAATACATTGTTTCTGAAATTTCTAATGCATTTTTTTCTGATTGTTGGTTTTCTTAGAAATTTCAAGGAAAACACTTCAGAAATCTTAATTATTTCCTTAATGGTAAATTGACCGAGATTACTTAGATTATTAATCTGCTTACTTTTATCAATATCTTTCTTTGGCATTGATAACTTTGGTTTTTATAATTAATAAAATTCAAATTAAAAATAAATTGTTATATATCATAGATTAGAAACAGAGTTTTCCATCGTACCTCTTGCTGTTTAAATTATTTTGCACAATTTCTGCAGAATGAAGAATTTCTGCTTTTAAGAGTTCAGCTGTAATTTTAATAATCTATAATATTTTTTCATAGAGTGCTTATTTCCAATTCATTGTCAAAGACAAAACATTCGAATAGGTCAATACAAAAAATCTTTTTCACATTTCTTCGCATTTTTAATTTTTCTATGGAAAAATAAAAAAAAAAAACTTAAATAAATTGTAATAAGCTCGGTAATAATGGTTGATAAGTTCATTTTCCTATAGATTATTTATGTTGCAAATTTATAATTTATTGTCATCATTATTAATTTTACGACAGCCCATGATAGGCCAAGGCTTTGATAATTAAATATTGCCAAGCTTTTCTATATCTAGTCAAGTTACAAAGCTTTTGCTCTAAGAATTAAAAGGAACAAGGAAAATTGGACCTATCAAATTTTCTTTGGTAACAGGTTTTAGCCAAAAAAATTGGATTCAATGTGAAGTTGTCAGACGTATAAATAATGTGAACAATGCAATTGAAACATAATATGAACAACATCTGGATCTTCTATTCTCTACATATATTTCTCAATGTTTGTGTGTGTGCCAGCCTATTCATAGTTTTAATTTAGATCCAAATTTCCTCCAAATTGGCAGGGATACTTTTAATACAAATCCTAGATCAACAGAAAAAAAAAAATCGAAACTGGATCAATATTTGTTAAAAGATTACAATTTGGTTCAAAACCAACCCAAAAAACAACCAATTTTTTACTCTCATTTGGCGAATTTTCGTGATTGGCAAAATTTTCATTGTTGATGTGATTTTTAATGATGTTATACTGTCTGAGCTTTCGACCTCTTCTTCTGATTGGAAATTTCCACTTTCCTTCTCCGTATTTTCGATTTGATAGTTATAGGGGCACTAGCCTGACCCAATGTGAGTTGTGAGAAAGGGTACTTTGAACTACACACTTATTTTTATTGTTAAATTTGCAATTCCAGAAAATAAAAACTCTTCAATCTGACCAGAATTGATTCTAAACGAAGAGCAAGCATGTTGATCTATAGAAAATATGTAGATATCAGAAAAATCGGAATGAATCTAATAGTCTAGAATGGAAAAAGCTAGACTCGAAGAAATCGAAGATGCTGCCTTGAACAGACGTGAATCTAAATAAAGGACTTTGTAAGTCTTATTTTATGAAGTCTTGCAGCTCTGGAGTTATATATGCTAGTATTCTATATAACTTGAGTTTGTGCCGTCTGATCCAGATGTTATTTTCTTGAAATAATCTAAAAATACTTCTCAAAAAGCTGAGTCCAAAGTGCCCCAAATATTTGTTTTTCTTCATGGAATGGGTCCAAGTCTTCACAGTAAAAATCAAAATAGGGCAGAATAATTATCCTAAAAGCTACGCGTTTGTGTAATAATAGTTTTGTTTTTGTGATATGCCATGGGATTTTAATATATTTTTTAACATATTAGCAGTAGCTAAACGTTTCTTAATGAAAGTTAAAACTCCATTATATTTATGTTGAACTCTGGTCCAAGATTATTGAAATCTGAAATTGTTTTTTAAATTTGTAATCGCCAATTTTAAGATAAGAAGAATAAAGGTTTGTATTTCAAGTTACAGACATATATATATATCATCTTTGTTGTAAATATATATATATATATATCATCTTGGTTGATCATAAACCTCACTAGTTTTAATCTTCCTCTCAATATCTTCAAAAAACTTTTCAAATGCCATTACTTGGACCGATTTCTTAAAATTGTTACCTTTGGGGTTAATAATAAATCTCCTTATAACCGTTATGTAGGAAAATTTAAACAGGACATGAGAAAACATTAACCCTTCTAACTTTTTTTCTAATATGAAAGCCACTGAAAAGTGGCATTGAATTAAATTACCAAAAAGTTTTACTAACTGTCATGTTTATAATTTAATCAATTCTATGGGTATATTAAATTAAATAAGAACTTAAAGTAATTCGTTACAATCAATGAACTCCACGACCTTATAATTGATGAACGAATGATACATATCTATATTAAGGTTATGACATTTCTCCAGCCTAATTCCATTCCATTATTTGATTTGCTTAAAAGGATCAAAACTAGTTAATAGTGGATTTATTCCTGCGAGAATCACATTGATAACCACAACAACACCGTCTGCATATGGTACAGATTTCACATAAAGTTGGAGAAACCTTTGTATCACATAGATTATAGATTGAAGATGCACAGAACATGAAATCTCCTTTTTTTCTTAAATATGATAGATAACTCTTAAGTACCAATCCTCTGGTATCTTATTTATATCACTAAACCTTCAAAATAATCAGCAATACGTAACT